>JAPMNP010711914.1:0-10946 GCA_029874935.1 Atherina boyeri
CTAACTTCTCTTTAGAATGTATATCCCCAAACCTCTAGCAGTTCTATAAGCAGAATGTTAACTACTGGCAAAACTTTAAAAAAAGTATATTCATATTAAATTACTAAAATTAGGTGTTGAACCAAGCTTCCTTTGCTTATTTTGTGCTCGCGTACTTGTTTCTTTTTCATAGCTGAGTTATATTACTGCACTACGGCAGTAATATAACACATCCAATATCAGACAACATTAGCAGTGAATATCGCATCACTAACCACAAACAAAAAGGTGAAAAAAGCTGCACTTCAACACAAACAAACCCACTGGTTCTGTTTCACCTACAAGGCTGCTGTGACACATTTTAAGTTATAGACCCAAAATCAGCAGCAAGCAGCTGTGTCCAAAACATTCCCACACTTCTAACAGTGGGTTACCATACTGATCACTCCATATTTCCAGCCACAAGCCATTCCTTAGTAACTAGTGTTTCTTCGAGGTCCTAGCAGGGCCGGTGAGCAGCAGTCCCACTGTATCATTAGCCAAACACTGGTTAGAGATGACACTCAGAGCACCATATGACTCAGTTGGTCTGTAGCAACCAGCAATCAGCAACAACACAAATACAGCATGGGGAAATCAATGCCAAAATGTTACCAGCCTTCCTGCAGATGTCTCATACAGCTTGTCTCTTTGTATAGACTTGTGTGACATTGAGGATCTAACACTCATTGGCTGCCAGCTGCTTTCAAAGAGCGCCTGGCGCCTCTCTCTCTCTAAGAGCTGATGAGAGAGAGACACACAGCGAGATGAAGAATGTCATTCCCTGAAAGACAAAAAGATAAGTCATCAAGACTGTAATGATGGGGTGGGACAGGGAGGGGGCAGCACAGGGAGGAGACAGATGAGTATCATAAAAATCAATCATCCATTTTTGGTAAACACTGACAAAAAAAAAGAAGCTCTTTCCAAAACTGATCACACTCGGCAAAGTTGAATCATCCCGCTCATTCTACAAGCATCATTCAGTTTACTTTATTCCCTTTGAAGTTGTTTTTCATTTTTAAAGTGCTCAGCTCATAATGCTGCAATGGTCCAGTAAACATCACTTCAGCACTGTGATAACAACCAGCTTACCCTTCACTCAGTAGCTTTCCTTTTGCATGGCTTTTCTCCAGGGCAAATTGCTTAAGAATAGGGAGCTATAAACAATGTGTTATGATGCATATCAATGAAAACACTATATCATAGAAGCATTTTTTTTCCACTTTTTAAACACAATCAAACAGACTTTGATGTGAGCATATCTACAGTATCTATCTATCTATCTATCTATCTATATATATATATATATATATATACTAAAAAGAACACAACCACAGATGTATATATATACATGTGTGGTTGTGTTCTTTTTAGTGATTTCTTTTAGCTTTTTTTGGCATATTACTTGCAGTCCTTGTTTAAACTTTATATTATGCTTGTACCTCCCGGTTTATTGCATGCAACGTGTGCATCTAAACAAGGTTTAATAGTCTTACATTTGTTAGGGTGCTCAGGATCTGTGAAGTGACTGTTAACTGCTTCGCCTGAACATCCCTTTTAGAGTTTGGAAGCAGTGCTCTCATATCGTCCTCCCAGACTGAATCTGGCTGATGACTCAGCATGTGACCTTGAGTCAATCCCAGCCAATACATTAAGTTGATCAAGCCCTGGTGTCACAGCAGAAAATACCCACTGCAAATGTCAGGGATCATCCACAACATTCAAGTGGCTCATAATTTGGAGGCATAAATTAAGCCTTTCATATTTTACTAGGTGTTTAATGTGCCAGACTGCAGCTGATGAATGGTTATTGATGCCTAAGAGCAAAATGGCACGGACACAGTGAAGAATATTGTTGATGTAGAATTCTGAATCTCCCTCTTCATTATCTTTATCCTCCTGGCCCTCACTGTCTGCCTCTCTCCTTTATTTTCTGTCTTACTAAGAATGCATTGACCCCAAACTTAAGTGAACTCCACATCATTGATTGAAACAGGAGGAATAGCTCATGTCATGGCAAGACAGATTTGCTCTTTAAAGCATTATGGATTACAGACATTTGGAAGAAAGCTGGATCTCTTAAGAGACTAGGGCTAGTGTTAATTCTGTCAAATGATTTATTTAGCGTGGTCAATCAAGTAAATTGGATATGTCCGCTTACTGCTTGGCTCCTTAATGCTCTAACTTGTGATGAAAGGCGTGATAATATGAGACAACAGTTTCATCACATTACTGCCCCTCCCTTAAATTCTATAATGACTCCAATCAACCTTCGATGAATGAGAGTAATGACTTGGAAATATCTACTGACATCTTTGCCTTAGATATCATACTCCTCATGCATTCAGAATATATATTTAGGATACTTGGTGAAAACACAACAGCACTAGAAATCTAAGTTTCAACAGAAAACAAACACTGACAATGCCGAGACATGCTGCGACACCTTTGAGCCTTGTATTTTGTGAAAGTGCCACACACCAAAAAGTTGCAGACAAGTACCCCCCTACATCCTCCTCTAAAGGGACAGTCCCCATTTACACAACAAAAAAGAGCTCAGGTATGACTTGTGGAGCACATCATCAGCAGAATTCCCTGGAACAAGCCACAGAGGATCCACTGCCATCTCCCCAGTGTCAGAAACTGCTGCACAGGACACCTCCGAGGGTCTTGTGTCCAATCCTGCACTTGTCAGATTGCTTTTTGTGGCAAATTTGGAACTATGCAATATCAGGAATGTATAGTTTAAATCTGTGTGTATAAATTTGAGACACAATGCTTTTTCTGCACCCAAAAGTGCTATTCACCCAAGTACTGCTAGAAAAGAGTGCACAGCTTTCTCTGGAATTATTGTGTGTGTGACCTTGAGGCAAATCCTTTCGGAGTAACCTTCGTGTGTGTCAGAACCTTTCTGTTTGTGCTAATGGACCAATATGTTGCTTTTCACATGTCAGGGAGAAAGGTTTATCTATTGTCACACAATGCAGGACCTAGTTCCTCCTTTTTTCCCAAATAAACCTTTAGAGCAAAGCTCTTCAAGTTCACAGTTTGCGAGAATGATTTTTTTGTACGTGGAAAAATGTTTAATAAGTTTGATATCAAGATATATTCTATTGAAATCTATCCACAGGACAGTGGCTGTGTGATCACAGATGGCCTCAGTCCTCTGTCTTGTCCATACATGAATGATACTGTAACAGTAGAACCTGGAACTGCAGTAAACTGTATGTGTGTATGTGTGTTGATGTGTCTGAAAGCACTGCACTGAATTCCAGGAGAGGCAAACATGTAATCATCTGAACTGCAGAGGGGCTTGTGACTGACATCAGACCATGAATGACACAGCGAGCAACATCATATTTGCGTGGTTACAGCACATGGTCAAGTGACTGTCTGGCAACTAAAAAAGCCAACGATCGTCCCCTTAAGCGGAAGACAGCTTAAAGAAGAGGTAACATCGGAGAGAGTGTCTTCGGTAGCAGGAGCTTAGCTCAAAGTAACGGGGATACTGATAAAGAAGAATGAAAAGTGAGGGCTGATCCTTTATCTGAGTTTCTGAAATGCTGAGTGAGAGAGAATTTGAGGGACTTTTTTTCTTCAGTATTTTTTTGATCAGGGATCAAACAGGCAAATTGTCTGTGGCATGTCTGCTCTGTTTCAATATCTTTTCAAAGCAGTGTTTCATCTTCAGATAGCCCAGAGCCAGAGCTCCTCTGGTTTACAGTACCATGTGACATGACATGAGTGTGACAACAGATTTAAGAGGTGAAAACATAGATGCCTTCTCTATTTAACCAAAACAATCAAACTAAAAAACTATGTGTATTCTATATACAAGATCTAGACTAATAGACCACTCCATCATATCAGGAGTTGGTGAACTCATTAAAAGCAAACATACAATCGTTTATTCAAAGACTAAAATATAACATACAGCAATTTTATATTTAAAAATGGCTTGTGTAGCTAGAATGGGGCCCCAAAATAGACTTCTTGGGTTACATATCTTGAGTCTCTGCTATGTGTTTAATATATTATTGTGTAGTTTCAAGTGATAGGTCACAGTGTATTTTGACTGAAAGTTCAGACATTGCCTACAGGGAAACATGAATTCAGTTCAGAAAACGGTGGGCACCACATGAATGACAGGCTTGGACCTGCTGTATTTTGAAGAATCTTACCTGACATTTCAGACTGAGGGACACCATCCAGAGAGAATCCCTTTCCACCGTAAAACTGTCGGATATCCGAACAACTCCGGGCTTTGCTGGTCCCTTTGTCCCCAAAGGCTGGTGCTGTCAGAGAGCACAGTGCCAGAGCCGCTACAATGAAGGAATCCATTCCTGCAGACCCCTGTAGCTATGGACCTAGTCAAGTGAAAATCCGACCAAGAGACAATGTTGAGTCCCTCACGCTGTAGATTACTTTGGGTTAGAGTGGGACAGGGTACTTGGTGGTGCTGTGCGTAAAATATCCTCCACCTTCTTGCTCCCGTGTGTCTTTATAGTGCGTCTGCTCTGAGTGTGGCTGATCTCCGCACACTGCTGCACGGTACAGGAGCGATTCCTCGCAGCGCAGATGTCCCGTGTCTTCCTGAGGACAGGACAGGAGCTTTATTATTTCCCCCAAATAATAATCTTCTCTTGCAGAAGGCTACCCGGGATAAGTATAGATCTCCTGTCTCATTTATCCACCGTTGGGGTTTTGGCTCACCTACAGAGGGAGAAGCAAGAGATGAAAGAATTAGGTTACGCATTTACAGCTGAAATAAGCTATTTTAAGTCATGTCAAAAAATAGCGCTGCACTGGCTGACGCCTTGCAGCCTGGTTCTGTTGACTCACGCCTGCCGGCTTTAACGGCCCGGAGGAATCAGAGTAAAGAAGTGCACACAGGCAGGCACCGCAGCTCCGCTCTGGCTTTTCTGAACGATGCTGTGCCAGCGCTGCCACTCTGTGGAATGAGAGAGGCGGGGAGAAGTAGGCAGACACAGAGAGGAGGAGAGGAGGGAGATGGGGAGCAGAGGTTTAGAGCAACCCCTGCCATTTTCGTTTAATCCTTGTCATTTAAATATTATTTTTAGACATGTTTCCGAATAACATCACCGTCTAACAAGTTGGAATGATGGATCTACTTATAGAAAAGCCTGTCATTCTCATTTTGTGGCAAGCTGAGTGTGGTGATTGGACAACCAAAGGGTGGTCTGGTGCTCAGGTGAGGAATGTGCTCTGCGCGTCCTGACAGCTCGATCACCGCCGGCCAGGTGTCACACGGGGCCCGTGGGCGTGCCCTGGAACCTATTCCCACACACAGTGCTGAGTATTATACTCGGCCAAAGTATCTGTGAGGCAATGGACCCACAAGCCTCGTTCCTCAAGGTGCAGTTAATCGGCCAAGTCACTATCTACCTTCTGCTCTTCCCATATCTAGGTTGTCTGTCACCTTCCTTAATTATCCTCCGTTTTCTACTTGAGTCTGTGTTGCTTAACTTTATTGGCATATCCTTTAATAATTCCACGATGGACTTAACCTGGCAGTCAAGAAAACATATAGGTCTTCAATACAATGCAAAAAGTCTAGGGCCACCCCACATTTCATTATGTGTTGTCAGGAAAACAGTAGCCATTTACTGAAACAAGTGCAAACATGAACGGAAATACTGCATTTAAGACAAAAACAGAGTAGAGGTTGATTTATCATAACATATGACCTGTTGTCACAGATTCTCTATCCAGTTTTGTGGTATTTTACACACCTGTTCCTCCTGCCCCCCTTTTCTCAATAATGGAATAATTACGGCCACCCTTCCATGGAAACCATTTCTGATGTTTAGTGAACAGGGTGGATTAAGTAAGAGGTGAGATGCATCTCTCAGGTGCTGTGTCAGAACATCACTTTCAGATGCTGTTCATCTGCTGTAGATAGATGTTGTCCTCCACCTGTTCAGTTTCCTTAAACTTTTTAAGTAGACTGCACACCATGCTGAGATGGGCAGAGTTATCTGCTAGCAGTTTGGGCAGGGCCTGGTTGGTGCATATATACTATTTTATCTCTGTCAAATGGTATCATCTTTGTTATTTTTCATGGATGCAACTGAAGAAATAGGAAGTATTCTGTGTTGTTGAGACATCTTGGAGATGGTTCAACAACTTTGCAGACTATGTTAAGATCATACTTTACAATTGTTATTCCATTAATGACTATTCATGCACTTGCCATGTGTTTCAGAGTGACAATTACACTGTTGATTCTTATTGCATCTGAACATAAGAGGATTATTTTTCTTTGCCCAATTTCAATAAGTTTTTCTTCTGTTTTAAAAAAGAAACACAAAAAAACCTATTCACTCTCTGTCAAGTCATGCATTCAGTGTTCTTGCTTTTCCTGAACAAAAGCTGTTTGTTAAATTAGCTTTGTTTGGCAAAAGCCTGACATTTGCCATCTATAAAAAATGGTTTGTTTACAAAGTAAGCTACATTTTGTACATTCTTGGGATTTTTCTGTTTATTTAGTGCCTCTAATAGGATCATTGACTTCTAGTTCCCAGTCTCAAGCCCAGAAAGGCTATAGCCTTGTCATGGCATTGGCAGCAAAATATCAATAACTAAGCCATTTCTTTCTTTCTTTTCCTTCTTCCCAAAACTGTGAACCCATGGTGAGTTGTGCTATGTCAACAACCACACACATCTCAGAATAATGCACATTACTCATTTCAGAATGTGAAATTGAGTTAGACAATGTTGGATAATGTCACTTTTATGGGAGATGTTTCTTCTTAAGGATTGTTACCCGAATAGGAAGCCACTGCAAATTATTGTAGTGACTGCTTGACAAAGATCCAAAAGTTTAGCGAAGCCTTGGATTAGAGGGTATCACATGACAGATGGACAAACAAAAGTGCAGAGCAAAGAGGGAAAATAGAAATGAAGGTGAGAAGGAGAGAGCATTGCAACAACATGAGTCATTTGCTGTCCACAAACCATTCTATATTTGAAAATAAACATTGNAAAAAAACTACTCTAATTAGCCTGCTCCTCATCACTGGTTCAGACCAAACAAATAAGACAGCATCTCACAAATCACCAACTGACAAATGGCTACACTCGCATCCCCTTATTAGATCTCTTAAATGAGTGGGCATGAATGCCACATTTGTACTGCAATATCAAGTGTCTGCTTTATGTGTGCCTGGATAAATGTGCCACTAGATCATCACTGTAATTCTGTTTGGCTTAGAAATTTGTAACTGGGATGCACAGAGACTGCTTTTCTGGATCTGTGTAATGCTTTCTGCCTCACATATTTGGTTGCTGTGAAGGAACATCAGGCAGTGTTAAGCACATGTGGCCAGAGGTTAATGAGTCTAGTGGGCTCAAAGCTTGTGTGTGATAACATGTCAGGCCGTATTATATACGGGTTTGTGTATGCATGACATTCATGTGTGTCTGTGTCAGAGTCAGTTGGTGTGTGAAATGTGAGTTTATGTGTCTGACTGTGTCCCACATGTGGTCATAGGTCGGCCATGCTAGTGGAGAACTGATTGGCCCTCTACTGTCTGGTATGGAGATTATATAATTAATGCTCAATAAAGCCACAGAACAGCCATGTTTTCTTCAGGCTGCTTCTCATTGAAGTTTTATTGGCTCTTTACCATGAAAGGCTTTCTAATGAGGAGCAGGATGCTGGGGGAAGTTCAGGAGACCGGCAGAATGGTAGCAAAGAAAGAGGAGAGCATGGGGTGAGAGGCCATAAATAAGCAACAGTCAGTTTAGTGTACATGTGCAGTAATTATGTGGTGAGCAGTTTCAGGGCGTGATGGGGGTTTCGAGTGAAAATTACAATGCATCTATGCAGAAATACTTTGGATGTTCATCCCGGTTTTCCAAGTTTGACACAAGATCCCAAAATAGATTGACATAAGAAGTTATTATTTTTACTTTTTGCTTATAAATGCAATCCACTTTCCATCAAATTATGGACACTGTTTGAAATGTAGATGAAAAACAAAACAGAATGTGATATCAAGACATTATATTAAACATCATTGTTTTTCCTAAAGATGGTATATAAAAAACAGGAACAATTTTGAGACAGACATTTTATTTGAATGCGCTAATTTGGCTCCAACAAAATGGTTTACAAGAGTTGGGACAGGATCAGCAAAGTTGTATTATGTGGATTGCTTTGGGATGCTGTTCATCTGCTGTAGCTTTTTTCCCTCCACCGATTCAGTATCCCCAAACTTGTTCAGGACACACTGCACACCAAGCCTAGATGGGCAAAGTTATATGCTAATAGCAGTTTGGGCATCACCTGGTTGTAGCAAATATACCACTTTGTTTATCAAATTGTATCATCTTTGGTATATTTCATGGATGCAACTAAAGAAACAGGAGCAAGTTCACTGTTGTTAAGACATTTTGGAGATGGTTCAACAACTTTGCAGACTACAGTATGATGATTTGAGAACTTCATACTTTACAGTTGTTACTACATTAATGACCATTAATGCACTTGCCATGTGTTTTAGAGTGACAATTGCATTGTTGATTCTTATTGCATCTAAGCTAAAGATGATTTTTTTTTTGTCTAATTTCAATAAGTTTTTCTTCTTTTATTTCTGTAATGCACGTCTGTATTTTTATGCATGGCCACATGCTACTGTATGTAGATTTACATTAAAGGTGCTGTCAAGGCTTACTTAAAACAACAAAGATTCAGGGCGGTGCGTGGCTCAGTGCGTTGGGCGCCCGCCCCATGTACGGAGGCTGTAGTTCCTCGCTTGCCGCCGGTCCAGGTTTGACTCCCGGCCTGGGGCCCTTTGCTGCGTGTCATTCCCTGCTCTCTGATCCCTTTCCTCTCAAAGCAACTGTCATAAAGGCCACTAGGGCCCACAACAACAAAGATTCAAGAGAGATGAGGTGAACTCAGTGACCCCAATGCCAAACAATGAAAAGCCCCTTGATCGGAGCCCAAGATTAGTTCAGGATATCCCTACTATAAGGAAAGATCATTTCTGAACATGACATTGCTTTCACCAGTTGTTCTTGCTGGGATGCCTACTTTAATTGAAATTAGGCTATCAGAGAAACTGAAGATATGACGAATATCAACCACAAGTAACTACAATGCCTTGATGGGAAGCAGTTGCAGGAAATGAAAACTTACAGTGGCTTTAAAAAATATTCCCCCTTTGTGGCATATTTGCTTTCATGTTGCCTCACAATCTAGAATTAAGATAGACATTTGGGAGGTTCCTTTCTTTCCATTTAAGCAACATGCCAACAACTCTAAAGATGCAAAACAGTTACTTTTTAAAGCAAAAAAAATAATAGAAAAAAAGGAAAAGAAAACTTCAATAACTATTCAAGTTTCCATTACTTTGTTGCAACTCTTTTTGCAGAAATTACATCTACAGGTTTCTGTAGGTATGTCTCTGTGAGCTTGGTACTTTTAATAGATATTTTTTAACATTCTGCTAAGCAAACCTGATCCAGCTTTTTCAAATTGGATGGGTTTAGCTGGTTTTACGTAAGCTTTGAGAAATGCCACAAATTCTCAGTTGGATTGAGGTCTGGACTTTAACTTGACATTCCAACACATTTAGACATTTCCAGAGTGCAGCTTTTTATATGTGTTTTGGTTCGTGGTCCTGCTGGAAGGTGAATCTCCACCTCAGTCTCAAATCTTTAGTTGACTGAAATAGGTTTTCCTCAAAAAACCTCCCTGTATTTAGAAACGTCCATCATTTTCTCCATTCCATTCAGATGAACATTCCAGTCTATGCTGATGAAAAAACAATCCCACAGAATGGTGATGCCACCACCATGCTTCACTGTGGTGATGATATGTCCGGGGTGATGAGTGGTATTGGATACATACAGCCATATGGCTATCTCATTTAGCACTCAAAGGTATTTACATATAATCTCATCTCACAAAAAAACAGTTTGTAATGATTATCATATTTTTCTGCATGGCCCCAAAAAGCACAGACACATATTGCTCTCATCACACCCACAAGTACAGTATTATGTAGACACAAAGAGAGGATGGTGCAGCCAGATCTGATAAGAAGCATACACATCCAGACCCAAACTCACATCCCTTGTAAATTAAAAGTGATAGTGAGCAAGTCCCAGCACAAGCAAGTCTGCAAGGCTCCCTGCTGGGCCTCAGCAGAGTTTCTTTCTAAATATCAGTGTGCTGTTTCAACAGATATAATCAGTCTTTAGAGGGAGATCATTGTGTCCTCTCTTTAAAACCAGTCTTATCCTGGGCTCTTACAGATAGCATCGATTCTGCATCCTCTCTGGGTTTTAATGTCAACTAATAGCCAGAGTTCAGCACATTCACTTGAGTGCTTGAGTGAACACACATTGCTCACCAGATCTTTCTCTTTTCTGTTCGTCTCTTTCTTTCACTTGATTTCTTTTATTTTGTCTATGTTGGATACATACGCTCTGCTTTCCTTCTCTTACCTCCTCGTCTATAGAATTTATGATCATGCCTTTTCCCTTGATTGATGAAACCTGGTCATGAGTAAAAGAGTTTTTAAAGGTCCATCTTCTATTATTGCCTGTCTGTTTGCCATTTTGTAGCTATGCTGTCTCTTGATCACATTTGCTCAGCGTCTGTCTGTGCAAACACAACCTCCACAAACAGTAGATCCACCAATCTCCTTCTGTTGAGCTTTCCCCAGCGCCCAAAGACAGATGATGACAGAGAAAAGCAGAAATGTTGATGGCAAAGGGTAGACAGACCACAGTGTACAGAAAAATGGGAATAGGTGATATAGGAAGGAGGTAGTAAACTTATGGGGTATGATAAACAAGATGAGAAGGTGATGATGGATGGCAGAGTCAGAGACACGAGTTGGGAGGGTGGCTGAGAGGGATTGTACATTACAAATAAATAGAATGGAAAG
>JAPMNP010711936.1:0-13592 GCA_029874935.1 Atherina boyeri
CACACATTCACCAAGCCTGTAGCTTTGCAGTTCTATCCATCCCTGGACAGCTGACGTGAAAGCTTCACCTCCACTGGAACAGATGTTACAACAGTTTAATGGCGAGTAGAGAAGGATACCAAAAACGCATCTGAAATGAGAAGAGAAAAGCTGGATTTTCATTATCTGAAATAGTTGTTTAGATAGAGGAAAATGGTACTTCAAATAACTTCCTCCTTAAAAGGGCACCAGAGTGCTTGTACAAGACTTAAAAGCAATGCCGATTTTGCTGTCGGTGGTGATAGATAACGAAGAGCAGATTAAATAAAAGCTTCAGTCTCCTCTTTGTCAGCAGACCCTCAAAATGAGAAGAAGGTAAACATTTACAGCAGCGAGGAACAAATAGAGGAAGCAAGCTGCTCAGTGAGCTAGCTTAATGTGACAACAGCCAAACACAGGACACACATTAGAGAGCTAACACTAAAATTAGGGAGGAGTTGTCGCTGTTATATACTCTAAATCACACACCTATCATTGCAATTAATCCCTGTTGGCAGCAAATACTCGGTATTAGTCTTTTGGTTACTGTACGTGACTCCTGTATCTACAGCAAAAACAAACACAACGCCTCCTTTACGTCTTCTAACTTGATTTTTCCCCCTTTTTTTCCTTTCTCACAGCGACCACTTACTTACCCGCCCGTTTCCCACCAGCGGTATCAAGCTGGACTGTTATAACTATCCTAAAATCTGTGTCTGCTGACTCCTCTTTTCCTAAGGGCTGCTCAGCTCTTTGTCTTTACCACTTTTTTTTCCTGTTGTGGGTCTTGCTGTCGCTTTCTCCGTCCATGCAGTCGCGGACATGCGCAGTAGCGTCTCTCTGGCTCCATATTGCTGTCACCGCCTGCGTCAGTAATCGGAGAAGTAGTCCCTCCCCTGAGACTGCGAAACCCAACATTTTCCTCTTTACCTGTGATGACGTACATTCCATATTGAGGAATTGCATCCTGTTTGCAGCACCTACATATAAGGATAAAAAATGCTACAACGTTATAAAATGTAATTGTATGATGAAATGGAATTTTTACTCATTACAGATCATCTCATAGCCAAGGAGCCTCTTGCATTGAAGCCCCTTTAGCTTCTTTTTTCTATTTACTTTTTTGGATTTAGTGCCCTGAGCAGCAAAATATGTCAACGGGGGAAAAGACAAAAATACACATGTAAATGCGAGATAAACAAAAAAAGAAAGCTCAAAAAGAAGAAAAAAGCAAGTTGATAAATATTTCAGAAACAAAGCAAAGAAGAAGAAAATAACCTGACATATTGCAGATCTTTATGTTAAAAAAATGAATCATTTCAGTGTGTTTTCTGTTGTGTTTAGAGGCTGCGTGGTATTTTGGTGATTAGCACCGTCATCTCACACCAAGAAGGTTCCTGGTTCTTGGTTTGAACCTGCGGCCTTTATGTGTGGAGATCACATGTTCGCCCCAACTTCTCCCACAGTCCAAAAACATGCAGGTTAGATCAACTTGTGTTGAAGTCTCCCTAGGAGTGAGTGGTTGTTTCCCTGTAATGGACTGACGATATGTTCTGGGTGTATCTTGCCCTGAACCACTCTAGAAGATCACGGCTTATGAAGCAAACAGTACCACATCATCTGCAAAAATCAGAGATCTAATTCTGAGTCCACCAAACTGGACCCCTCTATGCCTTTTTCATTTCCGTTTCATATACATGTGGTGCTGTTTTTGTTGTATTTTCAAATGTTGTGTTTTCAGTTTTTTATGGTGCGTCCTGATATACGTTTGCTTTTTAAGATTTTGTGCCACATTTTTTGTTTATTGTTGTGTCATTTTAATTTTCGGTTTATTTCAGTGTTGAATGTTTAGACAGCGCCATGTTGAAATTTAGCAACTTAAGAGCCAGACAGTTTTCAGTCGATAGGCTCAGAAACAGACCTGAAGCAAGGTCGTCCAGCATCCAGATATGTGATCCCCTTTGCTAAATGCTTGCTGGAGGAATAAATGAACATGATTTTACTATAATTTAAAATCAAAACAATGAAATAAGGTCAATATATTTCAATTTGACATTTGAAATAAAGCAAATATACCATTTCATATCAAACCTCAAGTTTATTGAGCTCAAAGCCAGTCAAAACATTTCTCCTGCATAATTCAAATAGCATATTGTGTCCACAGGTTTCCCCTAAAAAACAATGGATTTACAAGCTGGATAAAATGCTGTTACTCGTGGATACTTGCAATACTCCATGGTTTTCTATTTTTTCCTTCATATGATACAATCGTCTCAATTCAGTTTTGTACTGGAAAAGGATACCAGAATTGTCTTTATTATTTTAATTTAGATTTTGAACTTTTCTTAAGAAATCGAAACAGGCCTGCAATTACAGCCAAGCTCATGCTGTTATGGTCAAAATGAGAAACAGTACAGAAACACAATTCCCATACCCTATATATAATGTTTCAGTGGCCAAAGAGGATTATTTATGAATTATAATAATTTAGGCATCAAGAGGTTATCAAATGTACTGTTTAATCCTTTTCCTGACAGTGTTTTATCTACAGGTATGTGTGTAGCACTAAAATTAGGTTAAAAGATTTACTTGCAAAATAAATCTTTGAACCATTTAAGTGTTTCAAAAGCTTTTGAGGAGAAACCCAGAACAAAATCCATACAGCAATTCTGACTTTAGTCCCCAAATTTCTTCAGTACATTTGATCATTTTTCAGTTTTGATATTTATCGATTATGAAAAATGCAGGCGGGCAAAGCACAGGAGGAGAGTGTAAAACCATGAGCCAGAGACCCAAACAAACAAAAAAGCTTTTTGAAGAACTAAAATACAACCAAACCCAGAGGAAAAAAGGCATGTGTGTGACAATGATACTGAATTGAAAGCATCTGTGGCATTTTGGTAACTAAGAGGTAACCTGTTGTTGTGGGTGCTTGTGGAAAAGTAAAAATGTGACACTCAGGCTTGAACTTCCAGTTAAAATAACACCTTGGTTTTTTAAATTTCCTCAGCAATTCTTTCTCAAGATTCCCAAAAACACTGAGAATACCAACCTTTCCCTTATTTACATGTGCTCTAGTTTTCTAGCTAGTACCAGGGACATGTCAGCAAGCAGCTCCTCCCTGAGGTTGTCCTCTCTCCTCTGCAGCTCATGGACAAAGTACCCCTTAAGCTCCTTCATCTCCATCACACGCCTCACAAGACGCCTACGTAACACACTCTGTTCCTCTGGCGGGAGATCCGGCCTGTTGTCCACAAGCTCGGGCCTCTGGCCACAGAGAGACACAGCCCTTTTCAGATTCCCAGCATCCTCCGTCAGCAGCTGATCCATGGTGTGGTGTGGACCCAGGCGGTCTGCATGAGTGAGCACTGGGATGATGTAACCTTTGGCTTCTTCTCCAAACAGCTCCATGGTGTCTTGGACCGCCTGGGAGGCATCCTGGTTGACTCCCATGCTGGATCCTGGAGCCAGAATGACCAGCAGAAAGGCATGTGGCCCAGGTCTGGTGAGCTGAAGACTCCTCAGAGCTTCCTCTGCTCTTTTGTTGTTACCCAGTGATGTCCCAAAAACATCTGGGGTGTCAATCACCGTAAGTTCTCCACCATCTACGACTGTTCTACGCTCGGTGCTCTGCATCACAGGATCCATTGACGCTCTCGTCTCACCGTTGCTTAACAAGGTATCAGAAAGAGAGGTCCGTCCTCCACCAGGGGGGCCTAGGAGGATCAGCCTCAGGCCTGGTTTCTTGCTGCTGCTGGAAAAGTCGTCAATCAGGTTCTGAATGCTGGAACTCATCAGATCTGTGTGCGATTCTGAAGCTCCCTCTCCAGAGGACCCTGCAGAGATGAACATTTCACTTTAGAAATCATTTGTAATGCAAATTCATGGAGTTAAAATTTCGTTCTGCTTTCTTTTTAGAGAACTTAAAATTTGAACGACGAGGTCATTTAAATGCTCAATGCTGAGAGCTGTTGTGTCCAACCTGTTAGGCAGGTCAGGATATTTTCAACATGTCACTTGTAAGCATACAGCTGAATAAATTAATAGCAAACTGTCAGCAAAATAAGGAAAATAAGACATGGAGAGTTACCAGAAAACAGACCAGATCAAATTGAGGAAACAAGAGTTATTTTTGTTAAAAAAGTTTCACTATAAGATATTTGGGTATAGTAAAAGAAATAAGCACAAAAAGCAGGAAACGTGAAAATAGAATTCCAATGAAATGANAAATAAGACATGGAGAGTTACCAGAAAACAGACCAGATCAAATTGAGGAAACAAGAGTTATTTTTGTTAAAAAAAGTTTCACTATAAGATATTTGGGTGTAGTAAAAGAAATAAGCACAAAAAGCAGGAAACGTGAAAATAGAATTCCAATGAAATGACCTGGGATGGCTTTGATGATAGCAACCAGCCACTTTAACCTGGAGGGAATTCCTGAGGAAGAAGCAAAATACAGTTAGAAAGACTGAGTTTTAATTGGCATTTCCCTCTCATTTGTTTGCCTTTGTTTAAGGAGTCAATTTGTAACACACAGTGAAGAGTAAACAACATCCAACAGGAAGGCAGGCAGCACTCACCGACGATAAACCGCCAAATTCGAGACAACCACTTGAACAAGCTCTGAATTCCTGAGATATGAGGAGTGAATAAAACAATAAGCATGTCTTTATGGCTTTGATTGAGACCGATTTTTTATTCCAAGGTGGTGTTTTTCTCACCTCGGAGGGTTCCCACCAGGTGGCTAACCCAGCCCCAAAGAGCTGACAAACCTGAGGCAGAAGACAATACAACTGGGATTTTATTTCATCATGTGGATAAGCATTACTATACTATTCAATATATCTTGCTGATCTAAACAGTAACATAAATAAATGGCTTAATTTGTGATCACAAATTGACAAACTGGCTGAATAAACTCACCAGTTAAAGAGCAGAAGAGACGAATCGGCCATCGGATCAGAGCTGGGAGAGCTACAGGGGGATCAGACAAATCATCATGGATGCGCATCAACATTGTTGTTGTCTTTATGTATGTGACACCTACATTAAATCACTTTGACTGTTTCAAAGTAAAAACAAAAACCTAATTGGCTGATGAAGGAAGAATTTGCTGATAAAAACCCAACTCTGATCTTTGCTGTTTAAATCTTTTGCTTTTTAAGTGAGTGGCATAGCAATAAGGTGATCTACGGCTCAAAATACTCACTTACACATGAAAATTTTTCTCTGGTTTGCAAACATTTGTTGAAAAAAATGCAGTTCAGTTTTTTGTGACAAGTCCAAAGAGAAGCAAGAGTGAAATGCTGGCCTTGAATTCTAACATGCAGTTATCTCTTTTGGCTTCAGAGGACATATTCTGGTGTTTGAAGCCACTGCCAACTCACAAAATCCCAAATCAAACAAAAACAACTCTGAAACTGTGTTTTGGGCCCCACATGATTGAAAATATTCAAGAATATTCTGATTTGCAGTGAATATCTGAAAAATCCATTGTAATGATGCATTTACTGCACCTATCTAGTGCGAATTTAAAGCTTCTTTCCTTTTGGTTTTTGCTTGATTAACATCTTCGTCAGTAGTGATGATCTACCAGGGGTTAAAAGTTTCATTTTTGATGATACGAGATTCTACGAGCATTGGTGTGAATTCATTTGATGTATACTCGTAATATCATATGTACTATATTGTTGTAGTAGTAGCGTTGAGTTGGTCTCTTCATGCCCTAAAAAAAGTCGATATGAGAAGAAGTGGAAGTTCATGGTGGAAAATGGAGCTGTTGTATTGTATCTATGTCTTATTTTGCCAAAGCATGCCATAGATGTTTTATGAAAAACCTCATTAAATTGTGTAATATGTGCTCTTTAAGTTGAATGTTTTTTTGTTGTTGCAGTGGTTGAATATGGAACTTGGAAGGGATCAGAAAGGCTTGTCAGCACAAATTCTTTTTACAGTGTTATATTAGTTAAAAAGTGGTGTCTATAGATCACCAAATTCAACCCCAATAAGTTGAACTAAGTCAATTAAACCACACAGCTATTTATGCATGTTTTAGATTTTAATAAAATTATGAGTCTGTGCTGTTGTGTGACTGACTCTGTGAGAATCTGTAGAGAAGATACCCCACCACAGCGAAGGTTCCCATCTGGACATTGTTGCCACTCAGCCACCAATCTAGACAAAGAAGGGGGAGGGAGGAAAATATCATATCAGTATGCACTGCTGTCAAAGACTAATGGATTTTACCTTTTACCCAAATTTGAAACACTGAGACCCAAGAAATCTTGATGCAGTGAAAGATTTTGTTAAGTAATTCCTTGCATATGCTTCCCTTAGGTTCTATAATATCCCGTAATGTCTCATTCCATCTGTATGCAGACGATCTACAAATCTGTCTGCCTGTTGCCGAGAACTCCCCAGAAACACAGTCCATCCAGTTGTGTCTGCATGATATTAAACAGTGGCTGTCATAAAACTTCCTCTGTCTGAACGAATCAAAGGCAGCTCCCGATCTTGCACCTCGGACCACCCACCTCAAACTTGCGATCAGGAATCTTGGAGTGACTCTGGACAATAATCTCAAACTTGATCAACAAGTAAACTCTGTGATCAGGGCAAGTTTCTTTCAGCTTCGCCTGTTGGCAAACCAAGTCAAACCATTTCTCAGCCGTAATGACCTAAAAAAAACAATCCATGTTTTTATTAGTTCATGCTTGGACTACTGCAACATTGGAATAAATCAAAACTCTGGAACACTCTACCCACAAGAATTACGCTCCATCATGGATCTGCCCCTCTTTAAGGCCAGGCTGAAGCACTATTTGTTTAGATAAGCCTTTGACAACTAAGAGCGTTGTCACTTGTTGAATGACCTGATAAGCATAATGTTTTTACAAGTGTGATGTATTTTGTTAATTAATTTCTACCCTTGTTTTTATCTCTGTCCAGCGATTTGATCCAATTTGGTTGTTGTAAAGCGTTTTTTCATATAAAATCTGATTGATTCCAACATTATTCTGAAAGCAGGTAACTTCAGTTTTTCACAGCCACAGTTATGATGCAGAATTAATGGGAATAAAATAGTTTAATCACAGTAAGTAAAGCTGATTATTATAGCTTTTTTTTCTCACCTGCAACAGCATCCTCAGGGTTGTCCTTTTCACACTTGCAGTCCATTTTTCCACAGTCAGCAAGATGTGGGGCAGTGTCAAAGTAGCTAAAGGAGAAAGCTCCACTTTGGCTCAAAACATTGAGTACAAAAACCCTGAAACTTTAAGGAAAAAAGACACTTGAAGGTGTTTTTTAAATACTAAAATCATGACACTGAATTCTTAAGTTAAAGCAAAGAAAAGCACAATGTGGCAAAAGCTTCAGGCTGAAAAGAAAATACAAAATCTCTTTAAGCACTTACCAATTGTGAAATGTTTCCCCAAGTCAGTGTCGGATGTGTTGTCAAACACAGCTAACCAGGGAGTGCCATCTACTTTCAGTCTGTGCAAACCTCAATCAATTCACCTGTGGTCAAAGTTTTCCTTCTTCCTGTTGTGTGGAGACGCATTCACCTGCACAGGCCTGCCCTCCGCAGGAACACTGCTTGCATTTTATTGAGCTGAACAATGAGGTGAGAAGGTCCAAGTATGCAGATAATGCTAAGGCCTTACTTAGTAAGGACACACCTTCTTTCCAGCTACAAGCAGAACTGGTAATGCCACTTAAAGATGTAGAGCACTTTAAATGAGACAAATGACCTGAATGGCTATAAAAGTTTTATTAATGCAAATCATTACGAACATACATGATCACTTGTTTTCTACTTCGCAAGCATGTTGTAAATACAGTATGACCAGTTTTAAAACACAAGGAACTTTCAGTGTATTTTCTCACATTCAACCATTTATGCAAAGTGGGAAGGACACACTGTCTGCTAATGTTAGCATTGAATTTCACTGAACCCAATTCGGCTGAACAGAAAGCTTCTCAGGTTGCACACCAAACAGTTGCCTGGTCTGTCTCTAAATAGGCCAAGTTGTGAGGTTAATATGAGCACAGGACCCCCAGATGATCGCTAGTTACCTGCCTCTTAAACAGGGCGAAGATCGATTGGATCTGGGTATGTGCAATGTGTGTGATACAGTCTCCTCATGGGCCCAGTCGACTCATCAGAGCATCTATTAGCTCCTGCTTTTTGGTCCCTGTGGTCCGAACACCAAACTGCTTACAGGCCTCCTTCAGCACAGGCACGGTAAGCTTTCCCAGGGTACCGTTCTGCACATGCGCCTTCAGATCATCTTCGGTCACCTCCACTTTAGGCTTCTTGTCGGCTCCACCTCCTGAATCCGCTGCATCAGATTAGATCAGATAGCAGGATCATCAGTATCTAAATCAAATATCGACTAGTTGGGGTCACAAACGTATGGTTGGAAAGGAAAAAAAAAATATCAAAAAAGGATTCCATTTACCCATTTTGCGTTTAGGAGCCGGTTTGACTTCTGGATTGTAGTTGGCAGGGTAGACCATATCTTTAAACTCATCAACCAAAGGACCCAGGCGCTGGTCAATCTGTTCCACTTTTGGCACTGAAGTAGAGAAAGTAAAACGTATGAAGAGGAAGTGGATGAACAAAACAATAATAACCGCAGGAGCCTCTAAAAGGTACCAGAATTTGGTTTTAGTCTGCATCTTACTGATGAGATCCTCGATGTCCTCTGGAGCCATCATATCCAGAGCCAGGGCTTCCAGGTTCCTGTAATGCTGCTGGAGGACGGGGTTCTCAAACGCATCACTCCTGCATGACAACACCGACCACAAACCAACCAAACATCGTTGTGATCAACAGTAATCCTACATTATTGTTATTGCAGCTTACATTTCTTCATTTTAGCAAAACAATCAAGTCAAAAACTTTTTCTACTGCGGCACATGTTGAGTTTCTCTAAACCTACTTGTATTTGAAGCGGAGCTTTGAGACGATCTCTTTCATCTTGTTCACCTGCGATTGTGAGGCATACGGGCATCGAGGAATATCGAGAGTTCGGATATCGTCAGCATATGGCAGGTAAATGACATTGAAACCTGATGAAGGAAAAAAAAAAAGTAATTACACATACATTAACTGGATGTACAACAAAAATAAATCTGAGAATTAAATAAATTGATTGTGCATGAACTTCATGCCACAAGAAAACAGTTTATTGAGCAATCATGCTCTGATCAGGCTTGGATCTTTGTCAGGTTAGATTTTCAGAGAGAAGAAGACAACACCATTCATATTTTGACAACATGTACCCTGATAGTTAACAAGCTCAGGGTGATTCCAGATGTGGTGCAAACTTAAGATGGACCCAAAACCTCCTCATGAAGATTATCACATTTAAATGATAAATGTTTACAAAGATATCAATACCTTTATCCAATTCATTGAATAGAGGGACCGTGTACAGCAGCATTAATAATAAAATCTTTATATAAATTTTTGACTTTCTAAAGAAAATTTGGATGTGATGCACCTGCATGTTGCTGGTATGTAACATCTATAGCAGAAAACAGAAGGACAATGAGATGTTGCCATTAAAACTGAAAATAGGATCAAATACATGCAATTATAAATTTATTCTATAAATTGTGTCAGGTTTAGTGGTAACATCGTCACAGTTGTTCCTGCAAGAACACAAATGTAGAAATGTTGCTTTTTACAAATCTTCTTTTCAGTTGCTTTTTATATAGTTGATTTATTGGTTTCAGTTCTGCAAAAAGCCTCACCCCACCAAGATCCAAGCTGAACTGAGATGTGTTTATTAAGTAGCTTTACTTTCATTTTTGTTTTTGGCAAAATCATGCAATTCAATTTATATTTGACTGGAAAACTTTTTTAAACTCTTTAGCTGTATATCAAGGTCATAAATATGCATTTGCCACTTGTGCATATTACTTTAAGTCAATCAATCAATCAATCAATCAATCAATCAATCAATCAATCAATCAATTACATTAATTAAATGTAATTAGAGAAGACAAAAATGTGGTTAAATATGCTCTTGTTTATCTGTCAGTGTGTCAACCTTGTAATGTTTGCACAAGGAAAAAAAAAAGCGATGGGAAAATGTTTCTTTGCATTCTTTAATGTTTTTTGGACGTACTAGAATCAATGTTTTTTCAACAAATTGTTGAGATTACAGTTAACATTATAGTTAATAATATTCAAACAGTTAAAAGTTGAAGCAGTAATGGGACAACAAACACTCTTTGTTTTACATAACCCAGACCAAGCGGTGGCAATGTTAAAATCTGTGGAAGTAAACCACAAATTTTGGAAGATTAGTTGTAAGACTAATTAGTCATTGAAAGTTTTGCTCTATCAAAAAAAAAAAGAGCAGGTAGTTAAAGGGTTAATTCTGTAATTCTCTGATACCCGATGAGTCTCCTCCTGACCCCTGCAGTATTACCTGGTGGTGTTATCTGTACTTTCCCGTCATCCACCTCTTCTCTCTGAGGCACCAAGGCAACAAATCTAGGTGGGTAGTTTCGGCGGGCGATGCAGCGACACAGAGCGAACACGTTCCTCTCGCTACACTTTTTCAGCAGGGCAGAGAACAGACATGCGCTTCCTGTAATGGAAAAACACAGGACATGTATGATTTGGTACAGATGTTAAAAGGGTTCCCCCTTGACTATAGCTCCATGACAAAAAAGCAACAACAACAAAAGTAAATAAAATGGGTTTATTTGGAATTGTTACAAAATTCAACATATACACAGACTTGTATGTAATTCTTTTAACTTATTTTCTTCCTCATTATTTAAACTTTCAGTGTAAACAAGATAAATTTAAAGTTATCCTACCTCATTTTGAGATTATGCAATTCAGTTAAATCATTTCCAAAATGCTAAACATTTGTACATGAATTACAATTTCAAATTCATAGTGTTTTCAAATCTATACAGTCAATACTTTAAATTTAGCTTTGAAGCAAAATGAAACACAGACACACAGTTCTACCTTTCACCTCATCCTCCTCCGGATAGAGGAAGACGGAGGGCCGAATGTGATGATGCACTTTGAGCTTCTCCATCGGTTTGAATCCAATCAGAAACAGTCCTGGGTCGTCAAACTTCTTGATAGCGTCCACCTCGTCCCGCTCCATCACAATCTGTTTCTTACCATACATCTACAAGATAGACACCAAGTTTTACCATCTTAACCTTTCAAAAAGTAAAACATTCATTAAAAGTTACTCCAAATCTGTTTGTACCTGGGATTTCTTTATCTCACTGGGCAGCAGCAGACTGCCGGTCTGGGTATGGAAGACGCGGGTTTTGCTGCGGACCGGTTCGTTGGATTCCCTGTAAAGTCTAACGGGAGCTGGTTTACGAGCTGAGACGGCAGGTGCATAAAGTCCCACGGCTACGTTTAAGCCTTCACCCAGACACAAACTTAACCTAAACAGCAGAGACATAACGATAGAGTGAATAAAATACAAAAGGTTAACTAGCTGAAAAGAGAAAAAGATGAATGTGTTGATAAATGGATTAGAGCCAATCGGATTAAAGTAGACATTATTTTTGTTGTGTAATAATTAAAAAGGGAAGGAACAACAAGGATAACTTTTATCATCTAAATATGAAAAGCCATCCCTCTTCTCCACCTGGCCAATGCTCTCTTCTTCTGCTCTTTGGCCCACACCCTCTTCTGGAGATCTTCCAGTTTGTCACAAGGCTTCAGCTGCAACCCCAGCTCACTCTCATCTTCTGGTGAACTTACAATGTCACGAAAGAAGAGGGACACGTCAAAGCCACTCGGTTTCATCAGGTGCATTAAATCAATAACGACACCTAAAAAAGGAGGGAATAGGTAAAGTGAGTCTAGAACCAGAGTTAATTTATCGTAAGAAATAATAAGCCCACAGCATTATGGACCATCACATACATAACATAACAGCAGATTGCTGTGAAATCAGTTTTTTTTGGGGGAAAAAAGACAAAGACAAACCAAAACACGTTTTCATAAAGAGGATCAACATCTGCATCAAACCCACCGGTCTCCTTGAGGTCACTGGCTTTGGTGCGAGCCTGTCGGTCCTTCACGCTGTCGTCCTCATGTGGTTGGTCCCTGCAGGTGAAAATCATCAGCCGCTTGTGCGAAAGGCGAAGCTTGATATCACTGTAGAGGTTGGCGCAGCACCACAGGGCGTCTCCTAATGATGTCTCTCCGCTGCCCATCGTCTCTGCCGCTAGCTGGGCGCCTTTCCCCCCCCGCAGAGCGTCCACATCCTGCACTCGTTTTGCACCTGTGCAAAATTAGGAAACAACGCTCCAGTATCTTTATGACGTTTAGATTTATGTTAATAATCATGCGACAACAAAAACTCCCAAACTCCCCGAACAAAAGTGTTTTTTGTATTAATTATCTTCAGCTAATAAATATCAAATCAAATTTATTCATAAAGTGCTTTTCATGCAAACAGCAACACAAAGTTTCAAATAAGACTTCACAGCAGCATTACAGAAAGAATGTAATCATGTGGTTATTTAGAGAGTGCAACATCTCACCAGGCTCATCCAGATCATGGTACACATAAACGTGTTTGAATGAGTTCCTGGGGTTTTTGCTCTGCTCTGTGCCGTAGAAAACCAGAGCAACAAGGTCCCTGTGACTACTGATGATCTTAGTGGTGTACACACTGCGCACAACCTATAGCAACACAAAGTCTTATTGTCACAAGGCAACAAGATGAAGGAAAGCAAATGCGTGAACAAAAATAAAATACCGGTATTACACTTTTAGAATCAGGACAATAAATACTTACAATTTTCATGTAACTATAGAATTTATTTAACTTTTTAACCATTGTAGGTTGGGTTTATACATCTTCTGATTTGTTACAGTACAAGAACAGATGCTATAGAAATAAAGCAAAGCATAATTGACCAGTAACTAAAGTAAAATGACAATAGATCATCTTACCTGCATAGTCATGTCAAAGTTAGAGGGCTGCCCATCTTCTCCTTTGATGAACATTTCCTTAGAGGCATCAACTAAAAACACAAGACTGTCTCTTCCTGTGATCCTGTAATCTCCTGTTAAAAGATAGAGACATCATTTGTTTGGGTAATGTACTCTGCGCATATCAAATGCCATTAGAAGACCTCTTCTGTTCTGGCATCTGCACAAACCTAAAACATAGTTCTCGTGTAGAAAATGGATAAGCATGTTAGCTGTGAGGAATATGACACACAGCAACTTTCTTGTATTATTCGGTGCTGAGGTATGGAGAGTAATGTAATGTTCTGGTTTTAATCTCACCTCCAGACTGCTCTGCTTCCTCTAGCTCTTCCTCCTCATCCTCATTTCGGTAGTATGCGTTCCACTCTGCCGATGCCATTTGCCACGCTGATTTGGATTCTGTAACATGATTCAGTCGTTTTATTAGGAAACCAAACACTTTGCATTCAAACTCTGCAGCACCAAAGCATTTGAATTACATTCAAACAACTTAACTTTAGCAGAATATCCTTCGCCACCTCTACACCAGCAGAAAATGTTAATTAATCGGCTTAATGACTTAGCAAATAAAGTT
>JAPMNP010711942.1:0-11221 GCA_029874935.1 Atherina boyeri
TTCATTTTACATCTGTATGTCTATGTTATATGAAACATATAAAAACCATAGCAAATCATAATGGGTCTATTAATATGTTTTGTTTTCTATTTTTCAAATAAATCTAACATAGGTATTATGTGTAAATTTGAAGTAAACTGTTATCACCGAGTGGTTTTTTGTAATCATCAAAGGAGACAACTAGCAACCAAAGTGGTTCCAAATTATTAAAACACAAATCATATCCCAAATTTCTAAAGCAATTTTAAAAATCTCTGCAGGAGATAGCGGACAAAGAAATTGCAGCGTTACCCAGAGACAGCTGTCCTGTGAGGATACGCAACAGATGTGTGCTGACTTCCCGACCCCGGGGAGTGAAGCGGAGATGGCGACTGAGTCGTATTGTCTTCCGTCATCTTGCTGACCACAATCAGATGTCTGGGATCCTAAGAGCACGGTGGTGACTGTGGCCTTGTTGGCCATGTCAGTCAGTTTTGAATAAGCAACAGGGCAGAACATTACCATTCACATGTCTGTATTTATGTTGGCTGTAGACAGTAAGCCCCATTTGTTATCCTGAATTGACTTTAAAGACTGTAAATATCATAGTCAATGGACTTCAGAAAAGTGAAAATGTCAATTGGAACTACTGTACAGCAAAAGACAGAAATAAATAGCTTTCCAAACTCTTCAGAAGTGTCATGGTTTATTGAAAAATTTTACAAAAGACAACAGTATTTCATAACTGTTTTTTTTGGTTTAGGCAAAAATAAGTGTTTTTTTTTCCCACCATCAATGGCATCACTTAGTTACCTTTATAAAAAGTACTGACTGACCTCGTAGTGACTTTAAATGAAAAGTCATCATTCTGACAGCAGCATGACATTATTCATGTTACAATCAAATATACTTAAAGTGTAATATAGTTGTTTTTTTCAGTTCTGTTCAGATCTGTCCATTCATATAAAATTCAAATCTATTCAAATATAAATTTAAAAAGATTAGGAGTTAATCCTTACACCAGGGTTTTGTACTAAAGGAAATTAAGGAAAAGTACGATTTTCCAAGATTAATTGGTCTTTACAAATGCAACAGTTTTTTTTTTCTTCTAATTTTTCATTCTAGTAATTTACATTATATTAGATTATTACAGGGAGGAGTTTACAAATGAGGTGGTGTAGTTACTCTAATTTATTATTTTATTTTGTATTACACATACTATTTTATTTATTACTGTGTTGTTACTTTGCTTTTTTCTTTAATTTTGTATTGCACTTATAGAATTTTATTCCATTTTTTTACTGTGTAGTTGGTTACTCTGATGTGTTTTGTAAAGTGACCTTGGGTTTCCTGAAAGGCGCTTATAATAAAATGTATTAATATTTATTATTAATATACTGTTATTTTTGGAAGCTGTTAACACTTCTGGCCAGTAGATGGCGGTATCGGTATTAGAGTGCTGTTTGTGCTTCCGCTAATCAGAAAAAGAAGCCCTTTTTTCCCCTGCTTTCTTTTACATCGGGTAAGGGACTGCACATAGACTGGACTCCATAGAGACTGCAGAAACGCAGATATTACTGTCAAAGGCGAAACATACTCAGGTTTTAAGATCAAAATCAAAATGGACCTAACAGAACAGGTGAGTAGACTTACACAGCCAAAACACAATGAAGGATAACCAATTCAAGCTTTTATCAGAGGTAGTTTAATTTATGTGATGTGACATTGCTAGGAGCCCGTAATCTCCGCATATAGTTCAGTGTTTATTTATTTTAATCTGTACTCCAACTGAGGGACGTCCGTAACTAAACTGAATCAGCCTCGTTCTAAATCTGATTTTATTAGCTTGTCATAAGTGGCGGCGTAGCATAGACTAAAAATGCCACTATCTTGATTGCTAGCCTAGCTTTTAGCATTGAGTCGAGTTTGCAATAATATTCTGGCAATTTCCTTCATTCAGACGGTTACAGACTTATCCCCTCCATAAACATCAGCGTCTACAGTTAACCCCAATTAAACAAAAGCTAAATGTGTTTTGTTTTTTAGTGAATAAGTAATGCTTTTCATTTGATGATAGCTTATTAGCTAAACTACGTTTTGTAATAGGCCAACTTTTCAGCTAATCGAAATCCACTGACCACCTGTCTATTTCAGTAATAATTGCATTTGTGCAAACCAATTCACCTTTTTTTCTTGTATATGCATTTTATTCAGTTCTTATTGGAACAGTGTTAATAATTTATGTCAATTGTTTTCTGACATTTTCCTGCTGTCAGGGACTTATTACACAAAAATGGTATCAAGATGTAATTTCTTTTCAAATGATACCACCTATTAACCAGTTGTTTAAATGCCTCCACCCATGTGTGCAAATACATACAGTGGCATCTGTCCTTCCGACATTGCCAAAAATACAGATTAAAACATAATCCACATCCAGTACAGTAAATCACCAGTTTAAATAAGCACTTTTGGTTCCAAATCCTGCTACATTTTTACCGTTGGCAACAAGTTTTTTTCTTTCTTTTGTTTTTGTTTTTTTTTATTTTTCTATGTCTACATAGGATTATAGGTCAACAACACCAAGGTTGAGGAAGCTTCATGTTCATTTAGGAGCAAGGGAGCATTTCTAAACATGGTTTTGGTCAATAGTCCAATTAGATTGAGGGAAACTCAAGCCGAAATGTTCAGTGATCACGCAGTTTCCAGATTCATCAAATATCTCTGTGAACACTAACCCCAATCCTCAAAAGAAATAAATCATACAAATTAAACAACTTTGATAAATGATGTTTGACATAAATCCAGATGTAAAGTTTGTGCAGGGATGAATTCAGCACACAAAGAGGTTCTTCCAACAATATTTATTTATCCATCTGTTATATTTTGAGCTTACAGTAGTAGGAAGGCTGGACAAATTTTTTTCCGACTTCCATGTTGACTGACTTGACTATATGGTAAGAAATAAGTATTTTCATTGGCCTGCAGCATTGGTCTTGCATTGTTTAGCTATATTTGTTGTGTACTTTCTCTGTATCCCTCACCTTAAAAAATAATGGCTAAAGTAAGAAATGCACATTTCATGCGAGTCAGTTTTTAAGATTTATTCAGCAGCATTATATTTGAAATTTTTAAAAGCTTTGAACTGTTGAACTGTCAAAAGCATGGACAATATATAAAAAAGATTTTTATTATCACATTCTCCTCATATTAATAGTCGAAGAAAAACATTTTTCCCTCTGCTGGAGAAAAGCAGTAACTTTTTTCTGACAGCTTTTAAACATAGACTAAAATCAAACTTTTCAAATTTAGAGGAAAAGTATCAGTTGAAAATAAAAAGAAAGCATCTATTTTTAAACCAAAAATATCCATTTAAAAAATCGTTAAACAAAAAATCCCAATACTTATGTGAATTGATTTTTTTTTCTCCCACCCCTATTAGTTTCTCAAACTTTTACAATCAACCAAAACATTTTTCAGTGATCCCATTCTATGCCTAACACAGATCAACCAGCTGGAAGCAGACTTACAGGAGCTGGGTTCCCTCTTGGAGAAGGCAGAAAGGAAGAGGGTACAAGAACTTTTAAAGCAAGAACAGAAGAAGGTGGAGAAAGAGCTCACAACCAAACGACAGCAAAAGGAGCATCAGGCTAGAAGAGAGGCAGACCCATCTGCAGTCTCTAAAACAGGGTACACAGTGAAGATCACCAGTTATGGTATGGAGCTGTCTTTTCTTAATAAGACTAAGGCTTATGTGTGTGTAAGAGCTGAAAGAGCATTTGCAAATTGTTCAGTAGTTTTTGTCTTTCTTGCAGCATGGGACCAGTCTGAGAAATTTGTCAAAATTTACCTGGATTTGAAAGATGTGCACAAAATTCCATCAGAAAACGTGGAGGTCAATTTCACAGAAAGGTGAGGTGATGATGAAATACCGTTTCAGATGCCTCTAATTATAACTGAACTTGCTCAATGTCTCTATTCTAGCTCATTTTCAGTGCTAATAAAGGATCTGGATGGCAAAAACCATCAGATGACAATTCTCAACTTGTTGCAGCCAATCGATGAAAAGGACAGCTACAAAAAGGTGAATAAAGTTTATATGCAAGTACATATCTTTTTTTTATCTTTACAGGAGCAACACAATATGTTTGTACTCACTTTTTAGGGCTTACATATAATTATGCAGTCTCTTTATGTTTGGGGTTTGCAAATGCACATCAACATATTATTGTATTTTCTCTTTGGGGCAACATCAGAAATATGGAACAGTCTGAGCTACAGGTCGAACTTGGTTGCATTGGAACTGTTCTGTAGTAGTTTATCTATGCTGTAAAACACAGAAGTTAAAGATAATCTGTGCTCTCTGCTCTCGGTTATGAAGTCTGTTGTCCTCCTGGCTCAAGCTAGTTAACTTTTAGCCAATCAGCAATCACTCAATTCATGGCAACAGATTCAAAATCTGTTAACTGTTTGAAGAACTGTGTATCTGGTCACCTGCAATGACAGAGATAGGCAGACGGATATCTCCATGCAAGAATAAATGGGTATTTACTGTTTTTATATCAGCCATTGTAATCAACAACCACCTGACTGCTCTCCCCAGTTTCCTCCTTTTTTCGTACATTGTAGATAATCATGATGTGAACCTGTTTTTTTTTCCTCCCCAATTAAGCCTATGAAGTGCATTTCTCATCTTTATTTTAATTTAGCTTTTGGTCAAACATTGCTGTTTTCATGAGCATTTTCTGTCAATGGCTTGCCCCATGTTTCTAATGAATACATTTAGTCTGTGCAGACCGTACATTTATCTCAGCTAAATAAAATTAATCAGAAGGGATTTATAACAGCTTTCAAACTTTACCTCTTATACATTAAGCTTGGTGTTTATTTTTTTAACAAAAATAACTGCATCAGCTGCACATGTGATGCTCTGGTCGGTACTCGTATTTCCTTCATTTTTTAAGAGGCTTTCATCCCTATTTGAATGCAAAGAAGGGGCATACTTTTTATGCATTCTAAAATGTGTGCAGAAAAATCTGATTTTCTGTCTACAACTTGTCAAGAGGGCAACTGAATTTCTAATCCTCGCTGTGCCCATTATGAGTAGCTTGCACAATATTCATTTGTTCCTTAGCCATCTTGTGAATTTTATTAACTACAGACATTTGTTGACCCCAAAAAAACAGTTACAGTACCATCAGTTGCCATCTGTGAGATCGGGAATTTCATGGCATATATTGCACTATGTCCGTATGTCATCATTTCAAAGTCCACAACCACAAATAATGTTATTTGTTTATTTTTGTTGTGGCCTGTTATTTTTCTGGATAAAAAAAGGGCCATTTTTAAGAAAGTTGTAATATGTCTGGTAATTTAAAGGCAGAATCTGTAAGATTCAAGCTGATTCTTCCCAATACCAAGTGGCAGTAATGAGCTTCTGTGACTTGTAGCATACTTTTTTCCCTTTTTTTTTCTTCTTTTTAGCAGAAGCTGACTGGCTGTGATATTGGTTGCTTGTAAGCGCCTTCATCCATGCTCTTCTATCAAATAAACTAGCAAAGGTTGATTAGTCTTAAGTGTCTCTGCAAGCTCATCTCTTCCTCTTCCACGTGAAGACTGGCGAGGTGAATCATTTGAAATAATGCCCAGAGTGCAGATAAATTGGCTTATATTCACTCTACCATTAACTGTTAAAGTAACTACAAGTTTTCCACGCCATACAAAGTTAAAACGGATCAATAACTTTGTAATTCAATAAAATATCACATATGGAATGATGACAAACATGTTTTTTTAACTCACGAATTATGGTTTTAATTAATTTTTACATACATTTATATTGAACATCTTACAGATTCTGCCTTTAAAGTTTGACTTTAGAAAAAGGGAATTCTTTAATAAAAAACAATAAAAATAAATACACCAAATGTGGATTTTTGTTACTAAGAGTTTCTTCTCCCTGCAACAGATAAAAACAGACATGGTCTTGCTCATGTGCAAGAAGCAGGCGACAAAGAAGTGGGAGTGCCTTACAACTGTGGAAAAGCAGTTTAAAGAAAAAGAGTGAGTTGAAAATGCATCAATTGATTTCAGTGTGAAGACTGCATCAATCTGTGGATTTTTAGTAGACATTGAGGACATGCTATGCTTTAATGAAATTAGCTCATAGAAACTCATTGCATGATGCATGTGCTAATGTGTAATCAGTAGCTGGTTGAGCTTTACATGAGATAAAATGAACAATTACTAGTAAGCAACAATTTGAAAGGCTGCAATTTTTTTAATTTTTTTTTATTATTTCCTATTTGTCTCCCAACAGTAAACCCAGTATGGACGGGAATGCAGACCCCAGCGACGGCCTAATGAACATGCTGAAGAAGATTTACGATGATGGAGATGACGAGATGAAGAGAACTATCAACAAAGCCTGGACAGAGTCCCAAGAAAAGAAGATACGAGGGGAAGGCATGATGGACTTGTAATGATTGCTGCTTTTCTACAGCAGAGCCAAATGAAAGCTGTGAGGGCAACAACAGGCATGAGTTACTTTCATATTAAAAACTAAAGTACAAAATTCAAAGCTCATAAATAAAGCTTCAAGTGTAATGTCTGAGCCCTGGCCTGATTTTAGCCGTGCTTTTAAAACAGGCAGCTGATGTTCTGTTTGTCATGGGCCGTAACACGTAGAAATCTTATTATATTGAAATGAAAAAGGCACCATCCAGCAGATGGCAGCCATAACACAGCCATTCATCATTGTTGGTATAAGATTCCAACACAATGGAATAAATTGTAGGAATTATAGTCTGTTTTGCCTCACAAAGGCTTTGAATCAAACACCTTCCAAAACCCTCACATCTGCCTTCTATATTGTCATTCCATAAATGGATCAATTGTAAGCTGCAAAGATAGTGGTAGTCTTGCATCAGTCCATTGTATATAATCAAATTACCACATGCATCTGTGTTTCTATGCAACAAGAGAAAATGTTTGTGTTTAGCTCGTTCCCGTTTTAAAGTGACATGAGATGCCTCTATTTCATTCCTCAATGTGACCTTTTCTGTATAGTTGGACAGTTTCCTACTTTGATTTCTATGTATGGTAACACTGTTCATATTGTGATACAGCATTGTAAAAATGTCTCTTAATCTTGCTGATTATTTTGATTTAGCCTGCTGTCATCTTCTCCTGTCCTTGTGTTGTTCCAGGATTTCAACAAATATAACAGTTGTACCGAGTTCTGTGTTCGTCTGTCACTCTGTTACATTTATTTCACCATGACATCCATTAAGCTTGGTTGGATCACAATATAATATGCGTGCTTTTAGTCTGTCTCAAGTGCTTGGATTTCTGCACTTTAACTGATTTCGATTTCACGAAGGTGTGCTTGCAATTAAAAAAAAACAACTATATTCATGAGAAAATTTCACATTTTCAATCTTAGCATGACATTAAAATGGATAAAGTTAACAATAGTTAAGATCATATTTTATTTTACAATTTTGCAGTATAGATTTCTCTTATGTAGTCAGTCCTAACAAAAGACTTTTTCGTAAGAGTTTGTTTTATTTTTTTACTTTTTAACATTAAAATTCTGCGAAGTATCTTTTCTCCATCAGGTGGCAGCATCTGCACTGGTAAATATCTTAAAAAGGTGAATCTGATTGGCGACTTTACTGGAGCATCTTGGGTCTTGTGTATGTTGGACTCTCAAGTCTTTGAGAAGAAAGAGTAACACTATTCTCCGATGACTCACTTAAATGTCTTACAATATGTGGGACAAGCTAACTATGTAATGTTTTCTTTCCCCCCCTTTTTTGTGAATAATTTCCAGCTTGACATGTTAGGCCAAAATCCCTGCTTTAATGTAACATATGTCCTGTTTTAAATAGCCATTGTTATTTTTCTATAGCCATTTTTGACACAGTTTTCTAATGGTGAAATGGTAAGGTTTTAAAGATGAAGTTACCGGGTCAAATGGAATATTCAGATTTCACTCTACGTCATTTATCCAAATAAACTTTAGATCTGAAATATGTTTATGGAAATCCTGCCTTTAAAGCATCGTTCTTCCAGTAAAAACTACACCAACGTAGGTTACAGCCATTGTTTCTTTCATGAGCTGTTTCATTCATATTTTTCTTAGCTTCCAGATTAATTTTTGATTGAGGCTCTGTCAGAACAAATCATTTGGGCTTTCTCTACCAGTGCGCCACTTCCCCCCGCCCCCGCATCCATGACGTCGCTCCGGTCTATATATGCAGCCAGATCTCTGTTCAGACACGCCAGATGGAGACAGTCAGAGGAGTGAGACGGTTCTTCGCACAGCAGACTTTTTACTGAGACGTATCAAGAAAAAGGGGCGTAAACTCAAAGCGATATATATTTAAAGTTTTTGTTTGTTACCACTGTTTAATGAATATCGACTGTTTGGCGGCGCCGCAGCGTATTTCCTGCCACAAGATGAATGCGGATTTATTGAAGTCTGTTCCGGAGCGTGGACCCCAACAGTCCTCTGGATCTGTGAGAAATGGCAGGAATAAACCCGACCAAACCAAACCCGAGCTGGCTCAGGTGGTTACCGACTCCAAGACGGGAAGATCCTACAGCAAAGGGAAGCTCCTGGGAAAGGTAGGGAAATGAACCCCCCCTCCATGTGCTTGCATCCAGCTTCCTCAGTTCAGTCTGAGGCGACAGACGGATCTAGAATCTGAATTAATTAGGCTGATTTGATTTAGGGTGAACACGCAAAATCATTGCTCGTTTCGAAAGTAATCATGAGCCATTTTCAGGTGTGTTGGTGATGAAGGGGGTATGGAGATAATTCCCTTTTTTGGTGACTGTGATCAATCTCCCCCCTGCTGTGCGCGTCATTGCTGAATGAATCAGGCGCAAGGTGTGCCCAGCTCTTGTGTGCGCAAGCCTGGCTGGCAACAACCTCCATAAAAATCTCAGCAGTGACTGTACGAAACAGTCCTTGGCGTTTTAATGGCTTCTTATACCATCATTCATCCCCATCATATCGGCCAAGCTGTGTGATTCCTGTGACGACTGGAACAATTTCACCTCATAGCAGACTATGTTGCCTGTGAATGAAAGCGAGTGTGTTCAACATGTTGCTCATCATCGATACGCTGCGTCGGGCAGTCAGCCAGATCTTTCTCTTTTTCCCTCCTCCCTCTGCTGCCTGCCGCAGAGCTGGAAACGTCTCCGTCATTTTCACGGTTAATGAATGCAGCAGCGCGCTCTGCCTTTTCTTTCATGTCCCCAAGTGTGTGGACACTGGATTGCATCAACAAAAATGGCATGACAAACAACAATAGATCATTTTGGGTGGATTTGTCAGTTCCACAAGCATGTCAGTGTAATAGACGACAAAAGATGTCCTTTATCTTGGCAATGAAAAGATGCATAATGAGATTAACCATAATCTTTTTCTTTTGTATTTCATCCCATCTGAACAACACATGAATATTTTTTATCGCCATAGTTTAAAGCTGTTGATCCTCAAGTGAAAGCCTTTTCTTTGAGTCTGATAATCATGGTCAGTGCAGTGCAGGTTTTTAACCTGCTGCATTTTTAGATTCATGATTCTTTTCTTTTTTTTTCTCCTTAGGGTGGTTTTGCTCGATGCTATGAGATGACAGACCTGTCTAACAACAAAATGTATGCTGTAAAGGTGATTCCACAGAGCAGGGTGTCCAAACCGCACCAGAGGGACAAGGTATGCAGTTACAGTTCTGTTTCTTGGTGGAGAGGGAAGAAGCTGGGAAAAAAAACAAAACATCAATGTCTCTGCTGATTATATGAATTTGCACTGACCGGTTGTGAAATCTCGACAGATCACGAATGAGATCGAGCTGCACAGAACCCTGTCGCACAAGCATGTGGTGAAATTCTCTCATTATTTTGAAGACCAAGAAAACATCTACATATTCCTCGAGCTTTGCAGTCGGAAGGTGAGACTTCAGACGTTTCTAGAACATTCTGCGTAGCTTTTAAATGTTTGCTCACACATTTTGACCTACAGGGGCCCTATTCGTACTGTGTTCATCTCTTTTTTTATCCTGTTGCTGCTGCTTTGAATGTTTTGTAGGCTACAGATCATTTATGTTTTCTAAGCTGCACTGATTATCGTATGGACATTTGCTGTTTTATCGTAGACTGTGATCTGTATCTCACCCCCATTTCATCTCTGCTGCTACAGTGGTGGGTGTGTGTGCAACAGTGTTGTACAGTGCAACTGATGGATGCAGGGTTGACAGTTCACTCATTGCAATGTCTTTGCAGTCCTTGGCGCACATTTGGAAGGCGAGACACACTCTGACAGAGCCAGAAGTGCGATATTACCTCAGACAGATCATATCCGGCCTCAAGTACCTCCACAGCAGGGGCATCCTGCACCGAGATCTCAAACTAGGTATGAAATGACGTAGGGCACACAGGCACTACAAACGCTTCAGGAATCTGCTGTGACTTTCTGTGACTCGCAAATGTTATCTGTGGAATGTTGACTGAACAAATGCATTCTTGTCTTTCAGGCAACTTCTTTGTTAATGAGAACATGGAACTGCGGTTGGGAGACTTTGGCCTTGCTGCCAAGCTGGAGGCAGTGGAACAAAGGAAAAAGTAAATACTACTTTTTTTTTTTTAAATATCTTTCTTCCCAGATGTGGCAATGGAGTTTGAGAATGAGTGGAAATTGTGTAAAATGGTACAGTTATATAGTTTTTAAAAAAAAACCTGTTCTCTCGCTAAGACTGTAATGCCCTATTTTTTACTCAAAGCCACTTGACCTAAAACCATTACATCAGTTACTAAGCACATTCTTCCTCCCACAGCAACCACCAGTAAGTACCTAACTCAACCGGTTTCCAGGTGGCAGTTGACTGTAATGCTTAGAGCAGAGTTTCAATATCTTTTTGACATCTTCCTGTGGAATAACAGAAGAATGACTGACTGTAGCAGAAAGAGTTTCAACCACTTTTTGAATGCCTATTGTAAAATGGAAACCATTTTCAATCCTTTTTTTTGAAGTATTAAAGCCTGTACTTTTTTCTCTTTTATTCCTCTCTCTCAGAACAATTTGTGGTACTCCTAACTACTTGGCCCCTGAGGTGCTTAACAGACAGGGCCATGGTACAGAGTCTGACGTCTGGTCCCTCGGATGCGTCATGTAAGTTTTTTTTTTTTTTTATTAGTTTTTTTTTTGTTTCTTTTCTTATCTCAGCCAGAAGAGGTG
>JAPMNP010711947.1:0-13925 GCA_029874935.1 Atherina boyeri
GCAAAATTCATACCTCAGTTTTAATCGGCACTATTTTCTTTCCATTTCCATCAATCCGCGCTGCTGTCAACGTCAATAGTGAATATTTTGCCAGGAGTGTTTTTTGTGATGTAAATTAATCAAGCTTTCAAACGCATACAATTTTTTCACAAAAAAACCCAGTTTTGTGGCCCCAGAAACTAGCCTTGACTACTATATTGAAGAACTTCAAGCGGCCAGAACTCTGACCCACTCTGTGGTCACCTCCCTGGTCAAAGTGTATGAACTATACTGCTGGTAAGGATTGCATACAACTTCATGTCTTAAATAGGCAAACTATCCCTTTACTGCATAGTGTCAGTCATTAGTGTATTGTTTATTTCTAAAAGACAGCTTTCAGAAACTTAACACCTAAGATTTTCATAGTTGAAAGAAGTTCTCTGCCGTTTTTAACTTGCTAAAGACAAAACTAGATTCTTGTTACTCTGACACTGCATCCGATACAGCATCACGACTTTTATTACAGAATATAATAGGCTTTACTGTCATTATACAGCGGCAAGTACAGCAAAACTGTGTGCTTTAGGAAACTCAGCTGTCATGTATGAATATAATCCTATGTATAATCAATGTGCAAATAATAAATTCTATCATTCTATTCTATCATTCATGAATTTAATAGAAAATGTTACCAGATTGGTTACCAAAAAAAATCATGACATTCTTAATGGTCAAAAGATGAATACTTATGACGTTCTGAACAAACATTTTGTTACAACTGAGATGTAAATTTAACACTGCTCTACTGTCCCGTCATTTATCATATTTTGTACCATGGAGAAATGATTTACCTGAAACTCCCCTATAATGCACCGTTTCTCACTCTATGCACACAGGAAAAAATGTCTGAAACTTCTGAAGTATCTTCTGCATCTAGTCAAGGAAAGGAATGAGAAAAAATTTGACAAGTTCTGCTCCTATCATGCCAAAACTACACTCTTCCATGCCTGCTGCTTCAGAGCTAAAGACAGTGACTGGATGGCCTCAGATCTGAGCCACTGCTTCCAGCTCCTCCTGCAGGACTTTGGGGAACACCTGAAAAAGGGTGAACTAAACAACTTCTTCATCCCCAGTCAGAACCTGCTGTCTGGCCCTAGCAGAAAAATGTGCAACGAGCTGTCCGACTGCATCAAGGAGCAATGTGAAAAGGGCTTTCCTATCTTTGAGGAAAAACTTAGAAAATAAATTTCTTGGTTTAATACTGTTCCAACTTAACAACCCCTGCACTGATAATACTAACACCAGTGATGCTCTACATTTACCGAATGTTAAATAAAATGCTTTTTTTTTCTGTAAATGAAGAAATAGTGAATGTCCTTGGCTTTTCGTTACTTTAAAGTTTAATAGTTTTACCATCACTGTGATCACAGTTGAATACAGTTTATAACTAAACCTAATAAAAATAAAATAAGAAATAAAGGACTAGATAAAAAAAAACTTTAAATTTGATTTCCCATTGTGTGTATATCATGCTTGGTCACCATATTTTACTTATTTATACATTTTTGATACAAATTGTTAATCTGACGGTGTTGGATTATTACAAATGGCCCAAATTTTATGAGATACTGAAAAGGCACCTTACCCCACAAAGACCAGAATTAATAATCCAGCCTGAAAAAAAAAAAAAACATTAATTAAAGCATCAATTAAAAAACAGTAGTTATTTGTTTGAGCTGGAAGATAACTTGCAAAAGATGGGGCTGCAAAAAACTTCCAGCTTTAAGCATTAAGATAATCAGTTACCTTGACACTTTGTTCCAATTATATGATTTGAAATAGAGATGACAATATGAAAAACTAGTGAAAACACAGAGCACTGACAAAACATTTGAAGAGTGAAATTGGGAGTAAGTAATTGTCTTACATGTGTATAGCTCTATGCCAGGAGAAAATATACACAACCAAAATTAAGAAGAAAGAGTAACGAAAGTCATGATGCTGTTGATAAAAACTCTTGATATATTACTATCTATAGCAGCTACATTTTTTGGAATCATCATCAATATTGGATACAACAATATGGAGACTCCACCCAAAGCCATCAGAACAAATAAGAGATCAAGCTCTAGTCAGGGGGCCTCCATGAAGATCAGAAAGGCAAACTCAGAACAGGCATTATGGATTAATTAGCTGGCTGACTGGGATAAATGCAATGCTGTACAAGAATGAATTATAATTCAGAAAAATAAAAGTGTTTTGTGCCTGGTGGCCATTGTATACAAAATATTTGCATCAATAACATTTCTCATCATTTCTTGTACTCAATTACATAACTTCCCTTTTCCTGTGTGTGCTAAAAGACTCCCAAGGATACCTCAGGATAAAGTCCACAAAGAAAAGATTGTGAAACTATCTTTACAGGAACCTACAGCTATAATCTTAAGTTTTGTTTCCTTCTTCAGACATTACTAATGCAGTCAGCTAAAAATTTGAGTTCCCCCTAGAAAAAAAAGAGAAGCAATTGATATCAAATTTAAAACAGTTACCGGTACCTCAGTCAATGGCCAAAACATTTCTTCCAGAGGTAAGGAAAAGACGCAAAGCTGGTTTCATTGTTACACAACTCCGAGCTAAAAGTTAAAATCAATAAGGGAGGACAAAAAAACATTTACGCTCGACAACATTTCTCTTTAAAAATGAGAATTTATTTGGCAGATTTCTTTCTGCCTAAATCAAGAAATTACACAACAAAATATCAAGTAAATAAATAAGGCTGATGAGTTACAGATAGAAAAACAACCGTTGGGAAAGAGCATATTAAACATTTAACTTTCTATAACAATCAAGTGTAACCGCCAACCAAACAATAATAATGGATAATAATCCAGGGAAAAAAAATCTCAAAAGAAAAAAAAGGAAAACCTAAAATGTGAATTCAGACATTCAAAGACACATCAGGTGGTTTCAGAACTTGAGCTTCCCTGTAGAGGAAAAAAAATAAGAGAAAAATCAAGACCAAATTATAGTACAAAGGTGTCTATTGTCTATTCATGTCAACAGACTGTCTTGATGATCTATATTCTGCAAGTTATTTTTTTTATTCATTTAGATAATCCTGTGGAGGTTACCTGTGCTACATGTGGACCTCCATGGACAGTCATGTCTTAGAATGCCCAGTTTTCGCCTTGGTCTCTTCTGCCTTTTCCTCCACCATCTCTTCTTCCCCACCCCCCTCCCCATCCTCCTCCTCCTCCTCCTCCTCCTCCTCCTCCTCCTCCTCCTCCCCCCCCCCATCCTCCTCCTCCTCCTCCTCCTCCTCTTCCTCCCCCTCCTCTTCCTCCTCCATGCCCCTGTCCTCCCCTAGGATTGCACATCTCCTTCTCCCTCTTATGCTTCTCATATCTCTCTGCCATGAGCAGCAGCTCCTCAGGGACCTCCTGCAACAAGATTGAATTTAATGTAACTTGCTAGACATATTTTATTTACATATATAATTTAATTATTTAATACATATTATTTAATACATATATTATTTAATTCAAAATGAGAAAATTTCAAATAATAGAAAATGCTTTGAGCTTGGTCAAACTATTCATCTCAGCTTTCATGTTGTAATTATAAATCTTTCCTTATTTTTTCACTGTTGAGGAATAATCATTTTTTTACTTCGTTGTATGTAGTAGAACCCCGAGTCATTTGCTTATTTGTGAATTAAATAATACAACTTCTTTCTGCTAGTCTGCTGTTTAACAACACACACCATGAATTCACAATATTCCCACCAACACTTTAAATTGTCTGTGAAAAAGAAAATTCAATGAAAACAATAATTGAGTGTTTGCTAACTTGTCCTGCCCGTTCCAAAATGGGAATCAGCTCTGGGGCCTTCCTCCAGTCTTCTCTTGTTACCAAGGTTACGGCAGCACCTGATCGTCTGAAATGAATATGCATTGCCATCACAAACTAATCCATGATCAACAAAGCTCAGAGCATGTCTGAATGTCCAAACTGACACACTCACTCACCCTGCTCGGCCTGTGCGACCCACACGATGGACATACTCCTCAATGTTTCGTGGGAAATCATAATTAAAGACATGTGTTATGTCATGGACATCCAACCCTCGAGATGCCAAATCTGTGGCGACCAGGATGCGAACTCGACCTGTAATAAGACAGAACACCCCCACTATGGTCAATTTGATCTTTTAGCCTTTAATGTGGTAGAATGTAGGCCAAGTTACAACGTCAACATCCATTCCATCTTTCAGAGGTGTGCAGAAAAATATTTCTTTGTTGCTACATACTCTCTTTAAAGTCTTTGAGAGCTTCTTCACGGTCGCACTGTTCACGGTTACCATGAAGACTCTGGACAGCCAAACCATGCAGACACAAGTCACTCGACAGGTCATCAGCACTGATTTTTTAAAATTGTAAATGGACACATAAGCATGCAGAGAGAAGTTGGGTTTAGTCAGTAGTCATTAGTAACTAATTTAGTCTCCTCTACTTTACAAGCAGTGATCAACTCACATAAGTTTCTTGCCAACAAAGATTAGGACTTTATCCTGGGGGAGCATGTTTCTGATAAAGTCAAAAACATATGACTTCTTCTCCTCCTCTCGAACAATCAGAATTGTTTGCTGCACTGTGTTAACTGCCTGAGACAAAACGACAAGCAGAATGAATGAATGAAGGATGAATTTGTGTGTGCAACATTTACACAGCACCTTTTTTATTCCACCGAGCACTCATACGTGTAATCCAAATAGAAGCTAGCAACTTCTGTTTTTCTGAAGCCATTTTGATGCAGAACAGAATGATATTTTCATTTTACAGTAATCTAATTGTGAATAATTTGTCTCAAAGGTGGGACAAAATTGGTAAATACAAAACAAAAGAAAAATAAGCAGTTGTCACCCACTCACACAAAAGGAAAACTTACTGCCAAGTCCAGCGTGCCCACATAAACCATCATGGGATTCTTAAGGTAGGATTTGGCCAATCGTCTCACACCTGTAGGCCAAGTGGCACTGAAACATGAGTTAATGGAAATATGTGTTTATTCACGAGCTACACCAACATCCTGAACAAATACACCTTAACTGTAACAGAATTCACACTCAATGAGACCAAGCTTTAATTTGAAGTTGTATCGCTTGACTATCCTTTGCTCTGTTACTTTGTTTTAAAAGCGCACCTCCAAAAACGAGGCAGACTTCCAGAGCAAACGAACTAGGATGCAAATCAAAAGGTGGTGTGAATGCGCCATAAGTAAAACATGATGGCAAAGTCTTCACAGAGACAGAATTTTTTTATGAATCCATTCTTTTTTTGTCCCACATGGCACTATGTCATTAATTTCATTTCAGCATGATAAGCATTCTGTCAGCATTTGGTAGACTCACATTTTCAACTGCTAATAGGAGGGATTCCCGGTGTGCCAACAGAGGTGATGGGTCCTTAAATCAATCAAAGTAAACGCACTTTGTTCATAATTGCTGGTACCTGGTCATGACAGTCTGTCGATCTGGACGGATGTCTAGAAGAATCTTCATAATCTGGGGTTCAAAGCCCATATCGAGCATGCGGTCAGCCTCGTCCAGCACCTTTCTCCAACAAGAGCATCCATTTAAACAACCCCTCCAAAAAACAAAACACCAATTTGTACATACAACATTTGATCCACAAAGTTAACCTTGTTAAAATACACATTGTGAGCTGTTTTAGAAAAAATAAGAAATCAAAATTGGAATAAAATTAAAAGCACTTCTTTATGTACATTAAAACTTTCAATAAAGACAGACAAACACATAGACCTCACCAAGTAGGTGATGGATCGAAGATTGATGAGCTCATTCATCTGTAGATCATTGAGGCGGCCTGGTGTAGCGATCACTATATCAACACCTCTCTTCACCAGGTTGATCTGACCTTTCCTGTCACCTCCACCATAGATACAGACACTGAGAGACAATGCAAGAGAAAAAGTTCCATCCTATCAAGTAATCATCAATTGTTGATTTTAGGGTCATTCACAGTTACTTATTACCATTTGTATCCCTTATAACTGTACTTGTTGCACTCCGTTTCAATCTGAAGGGCGAGCTCTCTTGTAGGAGTCAGCACCAACATGCCAGGACCACCCCGCTCAGCTCTAGGCCTATTGATGAAGAAACAATGAACACAAAGTGTGTAGACAGATCTTAAATCATTATGCATCTTTGCATAATGATTTAAGATGCCAACTTTAAAAAGAGAACAAGAAAGAAATACCAGACCTGTCAACCTTGTCAAAATATTTTGAGTACCACTTGAGTTGTGCGGCTTTTTCTCGCAGACTTTTGCAACACCAATGCTTCGCACGCAGTAATCTCCCCATTCACTGGCTGGAAATTTGTTTAAGAAACAATACAACCTATATTTTTGATAAAGAAAATCTGCACTGGCCACAATCTTTAAATGTTTATTGCCCTTCACATGGCATTGACAGTCTGCAAAACACACACACAGACACACACGCACACACACACACATTTACAAACACGCACACACTTGTTCAAAGTTCTAGTGTGTTAAGTGATAGAACTTTTTTTACAATTCGACCTGACTCCAAAATATCATGTGCACTGCACTGGACATTTTAATATTGAACAGTAAAACTAAAAAGTTGCACTTGCTTTCATTATATATGTGTGCTCATATAAGCTGATAGCCACAAGTTAACTGCATTGAATTATTTCATTACTTATTTTATCAAATTAATTAAATATTTGGATAATTATTTCAAATGGTAATAATTTATTTTGTATATGGCAATAGGTGTTTTTGTTTTCAAGAATGTAAAAATTAAAGTGGCATACAGCACATACAGTATGCACACATCACCGGGGCTAATTCATACATTACCTGCATCTCCCTGGTGTCTTATGTCCACATAATAATTGCACACTGTGCAAAATGCATGATGAGGAACTTTAGAGGGTCGCAAGCGTGGCCACTGTTCTTGATATTTATTCAAAAACGTCTGGAGGACATGGACCCTATTTTTGGCAGGTCTGCTGCCCTGTCCCTCCCTGTCTTCATCTCCCTCATCTGTCATGGCAGTGGTTGCAAAACTTGCTGCAAAAGATTTGTTGGCTACATGTTTAAACTGTATTAATCACATTCCACCTTATATACAGGCCTAGGCTACTCTATCTGCAATGGATATATATAAAGGCTAAAATACACACACGCGCACACACACAAAACCACACATACACAGATGCACTGCTGCCTCTTCTTTCTCTGACGATGCATTGGGGTCATTAGGGGAACAGGATCGATAGATTTGGTAAGAAAAAACACTTTGCAAATCTTTTTTTCTTTTCTTCCACATAGACTTCAGCTCGAATGTTTCCACAGTGAAAGTAACGTTACGCGCAACGGTTCACATTTACCAGAAGCTGGCAGGTCCGCTGACACACACACAGTTTACCTTTTTAAGCGTCAACTACAACGAGTGGGGAACGGAGGACGGAGAGGGAGTCAGAGGGCAGGAGGAGGGGGGCGGGGATGTTATGCTATAGGTTCGGTAGACTCATTATTCTCTGCTTTTCTACAATGATTTGCTGAAACTGCTTCACCACGGTGCTGCATCGTGTTGTCAGACATGAGTAGTGCACAGGCACATTTGCCACAGAACTCACATCTTGCTTTTTGCGTAGTTTAGAGGGGCGAGTCGCACCAGCGTATTTAGATGTCAAATTGTGTATTTGTTACGCAAAATGCATATAGTTTGACTGGTCTTTAATACTTTGGTTTGTGATGATGACTCCAACATCAAGATGCTTGAAAGGAAAAATTATGAATATTTGAAAAATTAACAGGTCTTGTACTCACACAGGTTGTCCATCCATATGGATGAACCCTGGCAGCAGGTAGGCCAGTGTTTTCCCAGTTCCTGTCTGAGCAATTGCTATCAGATCTTCGCCACTGAGTGATACTGGCCATGCCTGAGACTGATGGAGAAGTTTAAAAGGAAATCACATATCAATATCAATGTCACACATTAAACCAAAAGAAATTACAAAAAAAAAGAAAAATTATATTCTATAAAATACATCTATATATATTCTGTAAAACACAGGCTAAATACAGAAAGTAAAAGGGTTAGTATGAATATGAGCTTTTGTTTTCAAGTGTATCCAGTTCAGTAGTTACAATTTAAATGGAGTGCAAATGAAAACAAATTCAATATACCGAAAAATATTAATAGTATAACAGTCATATTATCCTAGAATCCAACCCTGAGAACAGAAACTAGCAAGTGTGGCCTCCCTGAGACATGATACATTTTAATAAAATGATTAAATTAAGAAAAATAATTCAACTTAAAACTTAACTAAGATAGTAAATTTTTTTCAGGGTTGAGATAAATCCCAAAGATGGGATGAAGATGGTATGCAGGTTGCATGCTCCCTACATGGGGTCCATAATATTAAAAAGATGAATTTCTGTCCATTTCTTATGTTCTTCTACTTCCTAAATTGTAGTGTTAAACTCCTTTGGTGGTGGTATGGTATAGCATGGTTATAATTAATTGACATATTCATGTATGTACATAAAATTAAATAAAATTCCACATCTAAACAAAATATTACAAAATAACTGTCACAGTGGTATGAGATACAAAATTTAAATAAAATAGCATTTGGCTATCATCATTCAAAGTATTTTGCCATCACCGCCACCTTAGTGTGTGTTATTTCTTTCATTACAGCACGTCACCTTAAAGGCTAAAAAATTGATAAGAGTGAAATTATAATCGCAAAGTAGAAACGTGAGTTTAACTACTATGAAGTTTGTGTTTTAATTGGAAATTAAATACCCAGTGACGGGCAATTTTTTTTGGTAGCGGCTTTATACCATTATATTTTACCTTAGTACTTTTTTTTGCACTGTTTTAAATTTTTACATTGTACTTTCCCTGCATGCCCCTGTGTTCCCATACCTGTAAGCTGCTAGAACTGTGAATTTCTCTTGGAGATGAATAAAGTATCTATCTATCCATCTATCTATCTAAACTAGCATGGACACTGTGTGTACAGGGATCACGTCTGTCTGTCTTTTAAATGAGCAGACAGTTGACGCTTGTCTGGTCTGCTGAATCTGAAAACAAAGTTTCTTTTTCTAGTTACTGTGATTTAAACTCGAGTTGTTCACAATGTATCCCTTTTTAAAAAAAATAAAAAATTTATTCCACGTTTCCCATTTTTTCCACCCGTGCTACTACCTAGGTACAGTCCTGGGCATTGCTCTCCCTCTGCCAACTTTTTCAATTCAAAACTTATCCAAAATTAACAAATAGGGCATTGATAAAATATGCCTCACCTGTCCTTGAATCAAACGTCAAGTAAGTAGACAACGGCGTAGAGGGATTCACTTTCGAGCCTGCTGACAGCTTGGTGGAGCGTGCTTTTCATTGTTTTGATGCTGCTGTCAGTAGCCTACTGTTCTCCTCGGCTAGCAAGCGTTTTAAAACGGCGACGGCTGATATTAAAATTATTCCACACAGCGGACATGTATGGAAAAGTTTGAGTGCCGCTCAGTGCTAACCTGCTACCTGCAAACTGCAGAGGATTTCCTGAAAGGAGGCATGTCATCTCTCTAGGTGTCTCATCGGGGCACAAACATGTCACCTAGCCCGGGATCACTTCTGGAGTCATTTCAGCAGACAACATTACATAACTCTGGATCGGAAATTTCTCGCGGTTGGATCGGAATTTTCTGATCCATGAATTAAGTAATCGGAACCCGATACCGATATTGGATCGGCCCCATCCCTACTTTAAAGTGTAATCTAATGGATAACTATTAAACAATGTCATATTTCCTGATATTACTAAATGTGCGGGATTGACTAAAATAGAGACCAGAATATCAGCTTCAGTATCTGCATTATACAGAACTTGTTGTGCAGGTCTTTGGAGAGCATGCCAGTAATCAACCTGACCAAGCCTGTTACAGTGAAATGAAATTGAAACGTGAAAGAATGATGAGGAAGTTTCATTTCCCCTTGAAAGAGAAAAGCTTGAATTTTTCACTGAGACATAGAAAAACATATTCAGCTTATGAAGAGTTTAGAAAATAGTTTTTAAAAGGGCCTGCTTGACACACAAATGTGACTGAAGGTCCAAAATTTACATTTAGTCATTTAGCTGACCATTTTTACAAAGTGACAAAGACAAGAACCAACTTACTGTAACACCCCCCCAAAAAACCTCTGCAACCCATTTTGCCCAAGTCTTCTTAAATCTAATTACATGGCAGATTACAAGTATGAAAAGGTACTGCGCTGAAAAGCTTGTGCAAGTATTGGGGAATTTTTAGTTTTAGGATATGAGGTTGTTGAAAAAGACACGTCTTCAACAGAGTCTTCAAAGTGAAGAGAAATGCCTTTGCCATGATATCTATTGGTAGCTCATCAAACCAACATAAAACCACAAATGAGAGCAGTCTGGACTGAAACTGGTGTGGGTGGCATCACCAGATGTTGTTGCTATGAAGAATGCAGCAGTTAGCATTTAAACTGTGACACTTGTGATGCAAATAGAGGTTTACATGTTTAACCTTTTAGCAATTAGAACATAGGATGCAAAAGTATAACTTATTTCCCCACCTACAGTCATACTGTGTTGTGATGAGCGCCCATGTTCAGTTATAAAAAACATCTTGGGTGTGGCTCGTTTTTTCTTGAAATACATGATTACTGTCTCAGTGGTTCACTTTATATAAGAGATCTTCCCAAGAAGCCACGGCCAGCATCAGGCACCATCACTGCTTCACCAAAATGAGAAGCAGTGATGGTACTTAGAACATTTTATTTAATACATATTTCAGTGTGTGTACTTTCACTTCTTTTTGGGAAGACTATATCTGCAGATGAAAAAAAGAATTTAAAAATAGGAGGGGAAAAAAGTTTGTCACTGATTCTACTATGTGGGTATTGACAAATCTCTGTATGTGTCGTGATAGGCAATCCCCGTGCTTTACAATGAATGATTAGTCATTACACAAGCATCTTTCTGCAAAACATCAGACCAAAGAAGCCCTGTTCCAACATAATGGTGCACTTCAAGCTCTCCTAACAGTATAAAAATGTCTTTCATTTTTGGTATTCAAGTGAGTATGGTTTAAGCATTGTACATGAAGTAGATGGATTAAATTCAACTTTAATATGCAGTGCATAATTTTGAAAGCAGATAATAGTATACTAATTTGCTAATGTTAAAATCCAGAAGGTTACTGTGGGGTCATAATATTTAAAAGTTGTTGTTAAAAGTTTGGGCTGTTATGTGCCCAAAGAATGATTGTTGACTACCTGAATATACTGATTAAGCATGTTATTCCATCAATGGATTTTTTTCTTCCCTGATGGCGCAGCCATATTCCAAGAGGACAATGCCAGGATTTATCGGACTCAAATTGTGAAACTGTGGTTCAGCAACCATGACACCTCATTCTTACATATGGAATGGCCACCAAAGTTCAGACCTGAGCCCCATTGAGAATCTTTTTTTTTTCTAAGGATTTTTGGGGTCTAGAGGCCTTTATGACAGTAGCTTGACAGGAAAGGGATCAGAGAGAGAGAAGGGAATGACACGCAGCAAAGGGTCACAGGCCGGGATTCGAACCTGAACCGCAGCTTCAGGCGAGGATCTGCAGCCTCCGCACATGGGGCGGGCGCCTAGCCCACTGCGCCGCCCACCGCCCACCGCCCCCCATTGAGAATCTTTAGGATATGCTCGAGAAGGCTTCACACAGTAGTTGGATTCTCAAATCATCAATACAAGATATTGGTGAAAAATTAATATAACACTGGATGGATATAAACCTTGTAACATTGCAGAAGCTTATAGCATTGAATGCTGCCGTAATCAAAGCGTAATCAATGATAAATTAATTTTCTTTTTTTTTGTCCAGGCATGTGTATTCTTAATTCAAAAGACAACATTCACACTTGATTTTAATGAGTCAGGTTAGTTCTTTCATATAATGGATTTGTTTTTTATATGCCTCCATTTTTTTTCTGCAGTTAGATTTTTTTTCTTTAGAAGTAATATGTGAAGGTATGGCTATACTTAAATTGCAAATAAAATTGTTAAGGTGCTTGGGTCATACCTGGATGGGAGTAGGTTTGACAAAGCCAACACGATCAATATTTTCCATAATCTCTGGATAATGTTCAAAGGCCTCCAGAAATGTGCGACAGGGATTTGGAATAGGCCGCTTTCCCCCCTCCTCCTTCAGGTCATCCACAAATATGTTGTTATTTTCCTTTCTGTGCAAAAACACAAGAACATGGTTGGATTACTGGAAATGATGACGTGGTCAATTCCAAACTTGGAACATTTATCCAAGTATGAAATCAAGCAACAGAAGCAGCTCTGTCAGGGAGCAGCCCACAAAATGTAATTGTTTTGTGTTTATACAGTTACAAAGCAAAAAGACAGGCATTAATATGTTCAACCTTTCTGTCATACCCTACAGTTGATACATTAGGAAACAACCAGTTGATGAGAAGCAGGTGTTACAGTGTAATTTGGAAATGAGAGCACAGGGAAAGACTACACTCATGCAGCCAGTTGTTTGCATTCCTGAAATGTTAGAGTGTACAACAAGATTTCAGCTACTGTAAATACAGGTTTTTGGCGCCTGTATAAGCCATGTCCAGAATGTACATGTATGGCCCAAAGACAATGCAAAAATGAGAGGATAGCATCAGTTTTTGGATTCAGAGTACGAAAAATAATATAAGAATAAAACTAAATCAAAAATAAAATAAAAAGGAGTAAAGTAAGTAAGTACATTTGCAGCACAAAGCCTCTTCAAGCCCAGTAGTAAACCTACAGTAGCCTACATACACAAAGCTAAAACATGTCCATGGTTCATAAATGCATTCATAAAAGATATTTTCAAAAGGTTATATTACATTCTTAAAATATTTAAATAAGTTTAAATTGGCCTAAGGATTTGAACTGACAGATATTTTAGCGGAGTCTGCCATACAGATGCAATTTTATACAGAGACATTAGCCCACTGGCCATTAGTTTTGTCTATATTATAAACCATTAAGGCAAAGCATTATATAAATAAAATATATTGAAACAAAATCTTTTAAAAAAGATTCCATTAACCTACAATATCCAATTCATGTTTCTACTTATATTCATATGTTTCATGCAGTTTCAAAACAAACCCAAGCAACAGGATTCAAATTAAAATAACCGCGTCATATAGACAGAATGTGTTTAACCTTTTTACAAAAAGGATCGAAAAATGTCAAAACAAAATGCTATCAGTATCAGAACAGAAAATTGGTATTGTAACAACCCCTAATTACAAGAAATCATGACAAAAGAAAACAAACCTTTTTATGCCTTAACCCTGTTCTAACATGCTATTCAAACGAAAAAATTATATGAAAATGGAGATAATAAAACCCTTACATCGATTCCCCGTAAACTACTAAAACCCTATTTTTTACTGTTGAAATAAACTACCATTTAGGAGACGGTAATTTCCATGACAAAACAGCACTAATTAGTACTAATACTAATGTTGTAACAGAAGTGATACAAAATGGTGGGCTGTGCCAGCAGAGACCACTGAAGCAGGTCAACCATAGTAGAATAAGCTTACTGGGTGCGTCAGCCTTCCTAGTTTCTGTTTAAAAACAAACAACAATTTTTCAAAGTTGTATTACATTCTTGAAATAATAAAATGAAAGAAACTGACAGTGTGTTTTACCTTTTTGCACAAGTGTTGAAAGTATCAAAATGCAAAATGGTATCAGGTAGGGCTGCACGATTTTGACAAAAATCCTAATTGCGGTTTTTCTGACGAATATTGCGATTGCGATGCGATTTTTACTTTTGATACTTTTAAATGCATAAAAC
>JAPMNP010711990.1:4804-14992 GCA_029874935.1 Atherina boyeri
GCTGTCATATGAATAAACACCGGTGACCGAGAGCCACTGGAGGCCTTGAACCCTCTGTACTTCCCCTCATTAAGTCTTTTCTTTTTGGTAGACTTAGATACTGATACACCTATTTTCTGGAGAGTCTCCTTCACTTGGGTGGATGTTGTGGAGGGGTTTTTCACCACTATGGAAAGGATCATCCAAACATCCACCTCTCTTCTCTTCTATGGACACTCAGACCTTTTTGAGTGCCCAAGCTTACCAGTGTGCACTTTCACTCAGAATGAATCAAACTGTTAGTTGTACCACTCCAAACATTTTATTATCTCTCTGATGGATTCAGTCTCTTTTTTTTTCCAGCCAAAGGATGCTCTGTTTTAAAATCATTGAGAGTTCCTTTGACTGCATGTTGCGGATTCACAGCACCAGCTTCCAAATGAAAATGCTACACCTAGAATCAACTCCAGACCTTTACCTGCTTGATTGATGATGGATTCATGAGATAATAGCCCACAGAGCCTTTGAAATAGTTTTAAAGTTACAGTAACTGTCCAATTACTTTTAGTCCCTTAAAAAAAGACTGCTACACATCAAAAAGTTCTATTTCTTAATATGTTTCTCCAATTTGGACGTGAATACCCTCAAATCAAAGCGGAGAGTTTGTAAGCCAATACTGATTATATAACTTTATCTTGAATATGTTTAGGCAAATAGCTAAAATAACAAAACTTGTATCAGTGTCCAAATATATTTGGACCATGTCGAGGAAAAAAATCCATAATAATCACCAAGAGTCTGGATGAGTTTACTTTTTATTCAAAGGGACAACGCACATTAATGACCATGACATTGTAAATATGCCAGATTTAGCCAATGGCTAATTTTCATCTGTAGTTGTTAAGATTTTAAATGTTTATTAAAGAAAGATGAATAAAACAGCAGTATTGAAAAGTCGGCCGACTGAGCAATCGGAGAGCCCGTTCAGAGAACCTCCATCTGCAGGATTCTGAAGAGACTCTGATTTTTACAAAGCATGAAAACACTTTTATTAAAACAATCCTCTTAGCAGATTACACCAAGCGGCAGTGTCCCACAGGAATGAAATTGTTATGTTTACTAGTCTGGACAGAGTCCTTGAGGAACTCAAACCCAGAAACAGACTTAGAGACAGAGTCCAGGTGTTCAACTCTGGATGTAACAGGAGAAGAGGGGAATTTCCACAGCAACCTGACTGTAAATCCTAGCTAAAATTGTAGTTATTCCAGCGACTTGCAGCTTCTCCAAGATTTAACCTATGACATCGGGTAGCTGTGAAGGGACATCTGCTATGCTGCCTTTAGTTGTGATCATCATGTCTCTCTTAGACACCATTCAGTTGTACTTATCCAGTCCAAATTATATTCCGATGTCCTTGTATATTTTAATGAGTGGATCAATGAGTTGATGTCTTCTTCAGACCTGTCATGTAGCTTGATGTCATCCATGCAGAGGAGGTGCTTGACGGTTAGGACGGTATCCCCACCTGCTCTTTTGATGAACTCACTCAGCGGGCTCAAGCCTTTGTAGAACAGCAGCAGGGAGGGAGCATCACTTTGGCTGCTAGCACACTTGGTTGTAATTTGGTTGGCTTTTTGTTGTTTTGAGTTGGTCCAGAGCTGTCTTCTACGGTCTATTGAGTTCTTGTTGAAGGCTTTCATAGTCCCATTAATGTTGTCAAGTTTCAAGCATTCCTGTATCCATATATGGGGCATTAGGCTTCCTTGTAGTCAATCCAAGCAGTGCACAGATTCATGTCTGATCTTCTCTGCTTCAATCCCTGACATGAGCTTCCATGTTGTTCCAAGGCAGGTAAATGGCCGATAGCTGAATGGACCTGTCCACTTTTGGTGATCATTGATGATCAGGACTGTTAGAGATATATATATTTACTGTATATCAACTGAAAAATCAATTCTAATATATGTTTATTCATTACCAAAGCTTGCAATTAGGATATTTTTTCTATGACTTTCACATGTTGACACTGTCCAGCTGACATCCTTCTATCCTTCCCAATCCTCAGTGAAGCAGGGACAGGCTAACAGTTTCATCTGGTGTCCAGTTCAACCACATTAGATCAGTGCTTCATTTTTTAACCCTTAATTCAAAGTCACAGTTTGACTGTAAGGAGGCCTGACGTGGAGCTAAGCTGAAGGGGATACACAGTGATCGGTGCCTGGCCTTTTAAAGAACAACGCCACAGATGCTATGAGACGGCACAGGGTGGAGGATTGCTCACAGCCGACGGAACTGTCATTTGCAGGCACCAGGCATCAAAAACACACCCTCTGCACATGGCATGCAGAGCACTAGACTGTGAATCTGTGCCAGTGTACAGAAAGGATGGTGGTGATTAAGACAGGCTTAATGATGAAAACAGTAGCCTGTAGCTAACCAAATTATCTCTCCAGTTAACTCTGTCACATTTAGATTAGTGAGAAATGTGAATTGCTGAATCAGAGCATAAATTTTCATTAAATAAATTAAGTAAAGTGAAATTAAATTAATGGATTATTTTGGTAAGAAGGAGAGACAGGAAGTTCAAGGGCATGTTGGCTACACTGAATGAACAGGGAACTGTTTCCCAACCTGAACTATGTAGCTTTACCAATCATCCTGATCTAATTTGTTTTAACGTGCATTACAAGATCTTTCTCCTGTAACTTTGACTTGGACAAAAAGAAGACTATTTGACGCGAGTTAGATGGGAAAAACACAATTACAAAAATCAGATAGCGTCTCAGGCTGATATTGGGGAGTGTTTCGGGCAATCTATCAACCAGGCCTCTCTTTAGAAATGAGGGCAGTAATGGCTTAACAATGTAAAACACACACACACACGCATAACACAGGGAGTGGCCCCACCCTCCCGTGCGCTCACGCTCTCCCCCCACTCTCCAGTGATATAATTAACGCCTAGCCTGAAGGCCAGTTTCCTTGGTCATTAATAATGCTTTATGCCAGCCGCAACTGTCACTGGAACCCAGTGGAACCAAAGCCAGTGTCCTTGTCCAAGTGGAAGAGTCTTTCACCTGAAAGTTCGAGGTTTAATCTCCCAAGTCTTTGCATAGTTCTGTCCATTGTACAGTACATGGCTTTCACTGTTCTACTTTATTCATAATAAGCTAAACCTTAGACCTTTTTTCCTGACATGTAAAAGACTGAAGTAAAAGAAGGGCTCTCCTGTGCGACATGAGATCAAGAGCAGCATACACTCCAGGAATAATATAACAACACTTTACCAAAGCACTTTTCATCATTCCAAGTGAAGTTTAGACAAACATTAACACAACTTCAGCGATAATAATCATCCTTTGTGGTAATATACATTATTCTTACAACGTGACTGTCCGATTTACAGATGCCATTTTACTGGTTGCCATAGTTACATGTAAACACGATTTGATCAAAATAATAATAATAATAATTTACTGGTTAGATATTGGGAGCATTTTCACTTGGTTCAGGTCAGAAAACAAAACTACATGGTCAATGAGAAAATGTTCATGATAGGAACTTAAAGCTTCACAGACTATTTTTTACCTTTCATTTGTTCACGCAGCAACAAGAATTCGCCTATTCTTTAAAAGTGATTTACAGGCCGTATTCTGTGTGATTGCATTAAAAAAAGCAACATTTTGTGGAAGAGGACCCATTTTAGACACTTTATGCACCAGCCACTAATATGAACTGATGTTTGATTGTAGGATAAATCAAAGTTGAAATACAATTCATTCTAATCAGGTCTTCATTTCAATTCTTCATTTAAATAGCCCCGGCTTTTCATTGATGCCATCTACCTTCAGATCAATAACCTGGATCGACAGAGTAGCCTCGGCTGTTGTGGCCAAGCCAATCCTTTCAATCATTTATTTACTCTCTGACTGACCCTGCTGCCTCATGTCAATAGCAAGTAAAATCCCCAATACCCCCTGAGCTTCTCATAGAGTGTTTAAAATCAGCTTGACAGCTTGTAAATGTTTGCGGCAATGATGATAGTTATCACATCTTAGTTCAGTGGAAGTTCAAATCCAGTCATGGTCACTTCAGGTTTGCAGACCCTTTCTGTGATACCACCTTCTCCTACTCTTGGTGCCCTTTCAGAAAGTGTGCTTTAACCCTTTCTCTCCTAATTTTTGTCAACTAAGCTCTGGATGTCGACATGAGCCAACAAGAGGCAGCTGTTGTGATATAATTGTCCTTATCACACATTTATCATGGAAAATATAAGATATACAGTCGGGATCACATATTCATCCTCTTAAGCCTTGTGACATAATGCAAATGGTAGACTGATTTGAGTGTAAATTGCACTCCCCCCTCATTGCATGTGCAGCAGAGTTATTAGGATGTTACTGATGCCTGACTATATGCAGCCTGGTTGCTTGGAAACGAGCTAAAACCTGGGTCTGGGCAACTGGGCGCACTGGGAGGCAAGTCCTGTATCACTGTCGCTTCAATAATTAATGATAGGGAAACCAAATACTGCATTTACTTATTCATAAAGCAAGCAGTAAAAACATGGAGGATGAGAGAGATGTGGAGAAATATAATGAAACACAGGAGAAAATTAAGGGGTCTGGGTTTTGTTAATAAATGAAAACAGTGAAAAAAGCAGCATACCAGGTTCAGAAACCTTGTTTTCTGTTTGAGTTAGAAAATGTCAACCTGATAAGAGATGAGCAGGGCAGATGGAGGAAGGCGATCTAAACTCCTGCAATCTTGGCCCAGGCCTCTGCAGGTTTCTGTGTTTCGGTTGGAACAAAAAAGAGGTTAGGTGGAGCTCACAAAACAGGTGTCTACATTTAATTTTATTGAGTTTGTGCAAAGAGGAAATAGGTGCACAAATCATGAAAACCATCTGACTCTCAATTAGCACCTTTTATTCATTAGCACAAACAAACAGTATGTAACAAAAACAGGCTTTAACACTTGCAATAGACTCCAATGTAAGTTATCTTATTGGTACCTTTATTTGGAACTAAAAATTAAATCAATCGTTTATCCTAAAAATACAGAGTTGTCATGAAATGAAATTATTAGTTGAGAGAGACCTGCTGCCAAACATGTTGAAATTTTGCATGAAAAAAGTTTTTGCTTTTGGGGTTAATGCTTAACTTGGTAAAAAAAAAAAAAAATGGTAAGTTGATTATTGCACAACTCTGACTTTTGTTAGGATAAGAATACTTTTATTACCACACAATATATTCTAGTCTTGACAACATTAAATTTTTGCGGAAATACAATCAACTTTGCGAACTTATGACGTCTAACACAAGGAGGGAATGACAAGCTGTAAAATAAGCGAAACAATTGATTTCTTGCTTGTGTTGTTCTCTCAAATGTAAGTCGCTTTGGATAAAAGCGTCTGCTAAATGACAGTAGTAGTAGTCGTAGTAGTAATTGTGTTTTAGAAATTTTAATGAATTTTGTGTCTACTTTTTATCTTTCTAAACTAAATAGCTAAAAATAAAATTCAAGTCACCTGAATGTGGCAAGCTTTGTCAATGCAGTCTATTTTGGTTTAATTAACATGTGAGCACACTTTTCATATCAGTCTAAAATTCTACAGAACTACCATGTCAAAAATTCTGGAACTCCATCCATCCATCCATTCATCCATGGTCTATGGACACTCAAAATCCAGTCATAGGAGGACCGAAGCTTATTCCAGCAGCCCCCTACCCGAGAGGCAGGACACATAGGTCCCCAGTCCATCACAGGGCTATAATGGAACTCAACTAGGAAAATAATGTAGCAACGATGACTGTTGTGTTGAGTTGCATAGCTTGAGCAAATTTAAAAAAAACAACAAAAAAAAACAGCATATTATATATATATATATATATATATATATACATACATAAAAACATACATACATACATGCATACACACACACATACACACACATGCTGTATTATTTTTTTTAAGTATGTGATTTCCAAAAAAAGGGAGCTATAGTGTTATCATTTGACCACTGTCAGCATATTTGGGAGACGGTGTAAAAAGAGGGAAAGGATAGAAGCAGATGCGAGGAGGTGAAGAAAAGCCAAAGAAAGACAGAAGCAAAACTTACACGGGTGGCAAAGAGGGGGTAGGGCAGATTTTTGAAGTGGGGATGTCTCATTGCGACTTGTCAGCTGTCATCATTTTTCTTGCACCACCTGTGAGACGGGACATGCCACACCCTAGCGCTCACGCCTGTGTCGCCCATGGCAACCACAGATGGGGGCTTTGTATGTGTGCGAACATGGAAGTCAGCCTCAGTGTTGCGTTGGGCTCTGGAGGTAATGAGGTGCACACACATGAGCCCTGGTTATGGAGCTGTGGACTTGTGGTTGCCTCAGCATTTAATTGATTAATTGTTGTAATTATTTGGGAGGGAAGGTCATTGCAACACTGAGGCTAGCTAGAAGGTCACTCTCACGCTGGAGGGACTGTCCTCCTCAGGGGACCACACAGGCCATATGGGTGTGTTTATGTGATGAAAAGAGTCCAACAGCATTTTACAGAATGATTTTGCTGGCATATGTGTGTGAGGAAGGGAAGTGCTGACTGTCTCTCCATGCAAGCATGATAAACACAGTCAAAATGTCTGCCTAACTTTTGCCATGACCTGAAAATGTACTTTTTTCCAGGATTCTTTTTCCCTTTTTCCATGTCTGTTGCTCACTCTTTCCTGCCAAACAGCCTGACAAAGAGCTGGCAAGTGAACACGCAGAGCCAGCTTGAGAAAAATGGCTGTGTGCGCGCGACTGTATATGTGTGTGCATATATGTTTCTGTTTGTGTGTATGCATGTGTGTGTGTAGTTAGGGGACTTTCCAGTCCATGGACAGATGGAGAGACTGGGAGACAGGAGGCTTGCTGGCATGAGCTACGCACAAGGTGTGCATGTAAGCATGGGTGTGTGCGTGATGTCTGTGTGTTTGACTGGCTGAGCACATATGCATGTGAACATACATGCATGGATGTGTGTTGTATACACGTGTATCCAGTGTGTACATCACATGGGTCATTTGCATGTGTTTAGGGTTTTTTGTGTGAATCTGTTTATGAGTGTGAGAGGAGCGGTAGCACCTTCCCTCAGTGTGTTCAGCACCTCTCTCCAGCTTTGACCTTGGCAGTAAGTGTGGGCAGGTCACCGGACCAACTGGCTGTGCAGTTGTGTGTCTTACTTGTGAAGTGCTTTTAATTCACAGGGTCATTAACATACCCTCTTCCAAAAAAAAACAAAAAAAAAACAAAAAAAAACAATATTACCTAGAATGCTGTTGTGAACATCTCAATGTGCAAAAGTATTTAAATAATCTAAAACAAAGTCAAAGAAGTTGTAATGTGAAACAATAAGATTCCAAAAAAAAATCGTCTTAGTTTAAACCTGACGTATAACACAGCAAAAATATGTGTTGCATACTAGACACATGGTGTTTGAAAAAATATGTCATCCATCTTTAGGAACACTTTAAGATTTATTTAAAATATGCTTTTTAGGTCCCCATGAAGCCAAACGCTCAAATGCCTGAAATGTGTTGCATCATTTGTCACCTGCATACTGGCACCTGGCAAAAACATCTTTGAGAGTACTGCTAGCTATTTTTGTAGAATTTTACATTCCTTGAAAAAAAATGACCAGAAAAGGAAAAATGCTAATGTTCTGTACCTCGTGGATTATTTTGTGACCGACTGAATAATTTCTAGAATTTTAAACTGTAGGCTATCTGATGGAGAACAGTGAGTGATGCATGCCCAGGCACCACAAATCAGAGTGAACTGGACATTTTTAGAGGGAAGCAGTCTCCTAATAGCTTCCTCTATTCTTGAAATCAAGGAAATGCATCATTGCCACTTTATACTGTTTTATGTCATGTCAAAAGAATATCTGATTTTCTTTAGTTGTGCAAAAGCATACTATGTTCCCATGCTTGAACCCCTGGTACCACTGCCACTTACTTTCTTTGATTATCAACAGGCAGGAACAGAATGAAAATACTCCTTAAATGGATACATCATCCATCGCTGTTCATGCTCCCCTGTCCCATTCCATCACTTGACTGACAACTACTTCTTAACTGTAGTTAAACTTGGGTAATGTTGCCATTTAGTACCTAAAAAACAAGCTATATGCAGAGACATCATAAATGTGCTAATTAAGTAAAAAATTGTTGAAACCGTTTCTCTGACTGTTGGCTTGATTTTCCCTGAGTGTGTCCAAAACTCACCTGCTTTGACGTGGATGCTGGGGCTTCGAATCTTGCCTGCTTGGTTCTCAGCAGTGCAGAAGTACTCGTTGTCGTGGATGATGCTGTTATAGCCAGAGGGGGAGAAAGGGTAGAGCTGAAGGGTGCCGTTGGCATGCACGTGGCGGATATGGGGCACGTCGTAAATGTCGTCTCCGGTGGCCAGGTACCAGCGCAAGACGGCATGGGGGGCGCCGCCCGCAGGGCAGGGCAGGGACACCCCCACCGAGCTGGAGAAGGTCACTCGCTGCAGGGAGGCGTTCACAAAGTACAGCCGTGTAGAGACAACATCCTCACTGTTGACTGTTAGGAGGAAAAAAGAGAGATATAGAGTTAGAGCCAGCATTAATGGATCAGACACGTACTATATCAAGAGAGGGAGCATGATCAAAATGCATTACTAAATGACAACTGTACTGAAATGTTTCTAGAAACATCAAATGAAATAGCTCTACCTTAAAAGTGTAATTCTAGGCCTCTGGTATAACGTCTTAAAGTCAGGAATGTTTTGTAAAACATCCACCTTAAAAGATCTTCAAATTGAATCCATTTAGCTTCAAACCTGCAAAGCCAAACTGAACAACCTCAGGCTCTATCAATATCATGCACTCGGGAGAATTTGTGAAAAACAGGAAGTTTCCTCATTTCCTATCAACAGGAAACGGTGCAATTTGAAAATCCCCATAAAAAACACATTTGACATTTTTACTTCCACCTTGTTGACACTTTAAATTAGAAAACAATAAATGATAAAAAAAATAAGCAAAATACTGATTAAAAAAAATCTCATCTGCACATCCACCTAATTTGTTGCAACAAAAATTAAGCAAAACAACGTCATCATTGATTTTAGGCAAACTAATTCCAGGCGGCTTTTTCAACCTGAGTGTGACATGAAAACTTTTGCCGAGGCAAAATGTTTGAAATACAAATATCAGAACATTTTGGATACAGGTTCAGCTGTATTTACCAAATTAAAAAAATAACTGTTCAATATAACAGTGATATTTTAGGTGAGTACAATCCATTTTACAGTGCCAGAGCACTATGCAATTAAAAACAAACTTATAGACACCCACTTCCAGTAAACAAGATGGATCTACAGGCATCCAGGTCACCTCAACCCAAACAACTACCTCCATGTGTGCCAAACTGCTGCCATCCATCATGTCCCCTATGCATAATCCTAATATCTAATTATCTAAAATACTGTATCCAGAGAGTCCTTTGGATATCTGCATCTTAATAGGAGGGAAAATTAATCAAACAACTCGACCCCCATCATCTTTTCTGCTGATGTCCTCGATTTTGCAGGGAAATAAAGTATTCACATGGGTGTGATGGGTGAAATATAAAGATGCCATTAGATGACATTTAATTTTGATTTCTACATATCATGTTCATCAATTGATATTAAAAATACACCTGTTAAAATAAAAAAGGCCCAGTGTTTAGAGTTTTATGATCTGAATACAAAGCAGGAATAAATAATTAACTTTAAATTTTATTTTTTAAATCTTTTCTCATGGGTGTAAATAGCGACATGCAATAAACAGAAAAACATAAATAACATGATATAATGGGGATAAATCTTGTGAGAAAAAGCTCAACAGTTAAATGAACGAATTATGGATAAGTACCAAAGTAACAAAAGGTGATATTCACTTTCTGTTTTGTCTGCTGTCTGCCACCTCATGTCTTATCTGATGTCTTATCCGAGTCACTATTTATTGTCATTTCCCATCTAGATATCACTTTTACATCCAAAACACCCCCTTTGGCCTTTTCCTACAGACATTGTTATGTGATTGGAATTTGTTTTCCAGACACCAAGTTAAACCCAAATAATCTCTTTTAACATTTAACACACACGGTCTATAGCACTGCTGTGGGAGGTCGGATGTCCGACATCCCCTCTTTTCATACAT
>JAPMNP010711992.1:0-18558 GCA_029874935.1 Atherina boyeri
TGTCTGAGCAATCAGCAGACTCTGCGGGGTGCAATAAGCCGACAGTGGGAGGAAGTGCGTCTGATTGCAGAGGTGTGGACGATGGCTGCTGCTCTTGTGATAAAGAAACACAGTGCTTGGGTTTAGAGGTAGTCAGCTTTGTGAGAGGTAGAGGCAAGAGGGTCTCCATGTTGGAATAGAGCAGGTCAACTCCTCGTTGCCTGCTGTGTGTCAGCAGTTCCCTGCAAACGTTGTCCTCTATCAAACTCGGGCTCTGTTGAAACAACACACCCAGTTACACAACTTAGTTTTACACCCTCTAAACATAAATCAACTGTAGCTCCAAGACTTGAATGAATCAACATCACAATGAAGAAATGTTGGATTGCATCAGTAATTTGTCATAAATCCTGCTATGTGCAGGTTTGTTATCCTGAACATCAAGCCAAATTAGGGGTTTAAAAAAAATATTTTCTGATTGGTCTTCAATAATTAAGAGCTCAGTTTAACGTGCCCACCTGCAATTGACTTGCCTGCAAGAAATATTTGACATTGACTTTCCTCGGAGCCCTCCAACAGGGGACCCAAAACCTCCCACTGATATCCACTGAGTTTTACAAATAAATTACCAGATGTACTTAACCGGTTTGTTTTCTGTCTGATTTGATAAAGTGACTGTACTCCTTCCTGGATATCTTCTGTCTCTCTTTCTCTCCTCAGCAACATGCATTTAAAAAATGTAGCTCAACCTACAAAAGTAATCTGATAGACCACACCTGACTGATGCAGAATGATGTATGTGTGGCAACCACTTGTTCCATGTTCAAGTCTAACAATTTAATGGATCATCTGATACTAACTGCCAAACGTGCATTTGTATTCACTTCTCAGAGCTCTCAAACATTATGGTTCATGAAGACAGCAATATGTGGAAAGTAGGATTTGTATATTACTTTGCAATTTGAACACCATTAAAATTTAACATTCATTAAGATGCTTTAGTTGGGATCATTTTTTGAGATTAAAATGAAAACATGAAAGAAAATTAAAGTTAAAGGATGGCATGTGTGTGTTAACTGAACAATTTACCCTGAAAAGTTCCCAAATTTCTCTCTCAGGTTCGATATTCAGCAGGCCCAGCTTGCTCTCAGTGCATCCTGTGTCACAGGGAGGTAGATCGGACAGGACAGTCACAGACTTGTCAGGTGACTCTTCAGTCTCTGGCTTCTTTTTAGCTTTTGATGCAAATATAGGGGGGAAATAATTATTCTTGACAAAAGGTATTTTTTTTGTAAAAAAAAACTAATCTGAAGTATTGACGACATTGCCACTCATCTTCTGTCCTCACCATTTTTGCCACCATGTATCAGGGATTTTGTTGAGTAGCGGCCTCCTGCGCTGCGAGTCCAGAACTGCAGCTGCAGTAAACTCTGCCTGATGTCGCAGCCATTGAGTCTGAGCAAAGAAGTGACGTCTGATGAGTTTGTCCTCATATCCTCAGCCAGACACAGCAGCTGCAGGTAGCTGCCCACATTCAACTGCAGCAAAGACAGCACAATTGAAAGAAAGAAAGAAAAAAAAACTTTTGCTAGATGATCAAACCACACTAAACAACTTGTTCAGGGACATGATGTGAATTAGACGCAGGAGTCTTTACTTACAACTGAGGGTGTTTTAAAATGAATTTCTTCAAAGCTTCCATCAAACATAGTGCTAAAAGCGGGATCTGAAAACATACAAGACATAAATACAAGATAATCACACACTCTGGGTTTTTTGCCTGATAAACATTGGCCACACTAACCACTGGTGGTGAGAATCACTGGCCTCTTCGTAGTGGTCATAAATGTCTTGATGGCTGCTAGAAACCCTGAGTCATCCTCAAAAATGACGTCCACTTCTTCAAACAAGATAAGTGATGTGGCTGTCTTCTTGCTTTGCTCTTCAGTGCTTTTCTCTTTAGGCATGGCAGCTTCTGGTAATTTGGCTGCAGGGTCTTTATGTTTTTTGCCAGTCTCACTTGCTTTCACAACTTTCTTGGAAACAGCTACAAGAGAAGAGGAAAAAATTAAGAAAAGCACAAAGCGCTTATCAAAGAATGACACAAGGAATGCATATCTACCCATTTGTTCATTTCTTTTTGTGTTAGGCAACTCTTGGTTGGTTGGCTGGCCCATTTTAAAGAAGTTAGCCAAAGACATTGGAGCCAGTCCTTTTTTAGCACCTCTCGGAGACTGGGGATTTTTCCTGGGAGAGGATACTACCCTGCGAGGCGAGTTACCCTTTCCTGAAAGATGAAGGATAAAATATTGAGTATAAAGTTGCATGATGCAATGAGAGCAATCTGAATAAAATAGCTCAAGTTACATGCAATCAACTCATTAGAAAAACATCATCAGTGTTAAGTTCTGTGCATACTTGGTGAAGAGCCAGGCCTGGCGGAACCAGCACTGCTGCTTGTGCCATAGCTGTTGAAGTAGGTGGGTTTGAGGGCATTGACCCCCTGACTATCCACCTGGTGGGACTGAGTAGCTTCCTTCAGCTGGGACAGAATGAGACGGCCACTTCGCTGAGATGAAGCATTCACCTCAAACACCTTTAAAGGAGAATTGGAAAATGAGGACACAGTGATGAAATCCAGTTCCACACATGCATTGCTTTCAAAATCATTCCACTAATGTGATGCATTTGTACCTTGAAGCCTAGCTCCTGGGCACAAGCATACACTGCAGCAGTTTTTCCTACACCTGTAGGTCCTGTAATAAGCATTGTATTACACAACATGTCCTCTCCATCCTGAGAATCCTCTTCTCCACAGTCCCAGTCCGAGTCTAGAGAGAAGAAAACATCATTTGATGAAAATAAAAGTGCAACAAGCCAGTAGGGGAAGTAATGAAACGAAAAAATGTCTCACCATTGCTGCCTTCCTCGTGTTTCTTATCCTTCTGATTTTTTCTCTCTTCTCTGTCTGCACGGAGTTTCCATTCCTTCAGCCAACTAGTCAAAAAAGGAAACATGTAAGCCAAAAAATTTCCAATATTGAGCTATTTTAATAAGCTGAGAATAAGATTGCAAAGCAAACAGTTCTAGCTACAGATGCATTTCCTCACCTGTGCAGCCGCTTCACTGAGGCAGTGTTGTCTATGATGTCACTGGAATACTGGGGCTGATACTTGTCTGTCCACAACATGTCTTCCTTCACAACATCTACAGAAAATAACAGGAGTTTTTCTTGGGATAAATTAGGGTTCAATCTTTTTTTAATATGATTATAAGTAAGTTAGTGGCAGCACATGTTTGCAATAATAAATCAAGTAAAGAAATTGCTTTTGGAATATTGAATTTCTTTTAAAAAAAGTACCAAGAACTGTTATTACACAATTGTCACCACAGTCTGCTACTGCTACCACACCTTTTTTTCTTTCATCCTCGACCACTATCAAGTCATCCATTATAACCACATCATCCTCAGATGTAAGGGGAGCAGATTTCAGTGAAGCCTTAGTTTTCTCCTTCATCCCTTCCTCCTCCTGTTTGGATCTTTGAGCTCGTCTTGTACGGCCTCCCCTTTTTGGTGCCTCTGGTCCGGCCGCAGAAATGTTCTCTTCTGAATGTGTGGACCTTTGCTTCTTAGCCACCTTCACTAAATTTGCCCCCTCATCATCCTTCCTCTTCCTCTTCCCTCCTACAGATTCAGCTGATGGTGGGGTGCTGGAGTTATCTTTGGTCACAGCTACTTGTTCTGTGAGTAAATATAATGATTATTCAGGATTATTCTAATGCTCTAAATGTTTGCTGAATACAACACTGGCTGTGATCACAGTTCAAACTTAAATCCTAGTAATTAAATAATAAACAAGCACTTTGAGTGCTTTTACTTAAAACATTAGGTTAACAGTTAATGCAGTATACCTGAAGGATTAAAAATGTTGCAGAAAGCTGATGCTTTGCAAACAAATACATTAAGTCTATTTAAGTGTAAATATTCAGTAGTGGCAACCATTTGTGAGACGCTGACCTGAAGGAGTGAGCTGCTGCTGATGTTCTGTACGTCTCTTAAGGAGGCGAGAGATGAGCATCTGTGCAGGGAAGTGAGGGTTAGAAGTGCTAAACTCCTCCATCAGAAGCTGACGAACACTTTCAGGAATCTCAGGTCTCAGGCCCAACCCCTGAAAAGAAAAGTCACTATAACTCTTTTCACTAAAAACACCAAAATTAAAAAAAATATATATTAGTTTGTCCTTTGTACACTGTTATACATACTTCATGACCTTTATTATCAGGCATGGGGCAACTAACAGAGGAACATCCCCCTGGATGTTTTGAGAAAGGCATTAGAAATAATATCAACACACCTTTTCACCAAATTTCCTACAGGTTGGTACAGTCTTCACACAAAGGAAGCCTCTAACCGATGGAAGTGGGTTTGATGTTGGACTCCAAAGCCCTTTAAGATGGCTTAGTGATGAAGACTTAGGCCATGGCAGACTCCAAAAAGGGCAATCTGTAAATACACATAAGAAAAGCTTTGTTTTAACCCACCTGCTTTACAAATACCTTAAACTCCTTCAGTTGTTTACTTAATAATCCCCATTAAATGAAGGAAAAAGTGTGCGCTGCTATGACAGAAGACTTTACCATTTTGTTGTTGAGTTGTGTGTGTGACTGGCTGGAAGGAGGAACAGGACAACGAGTATGCCTCCTTGGTGGCAGCAGTCTTGGCTATCTGTTTCCTAAAAGACTCAGGTAATCCACTTTTCAAGAACTCCCTGCGTGCCTTGAACTGGTCGTCATCCTGGGAGTTTTCTGAGCCCTCCCGACTGCTCTCATCAAAGATGGAAATCACAGCCGAAACCTTCCGAGCAGACTTTTCTTGGCACAGCGAGGCCACTTTGGAGCATCCATCAAACAGGCAGAAAATATAGAAATACAGTCCTTATTAGATTGGGTTACTGAAATCTGTAACATTATTTGTAATGGATTGTAAGACTACCTGGAACTGCTTTGACCTCTTTGGTAGCTGGAGTGGCTTTGCCTAGAACATCATTAAGACTACGCAAACGCTTCTGGGTTTTACTCTTCTCTGGTGGACTCTGAGGGATGGTGGATGAGTCCTCCACACAGATGAGAGAATCCTGAAAAAACAAACAAGGATAACGATCACAGCTTGTCACAAGCAAGTAATAACAAGAGAACAGGTAATAGTTTTAAATTATGCCCAAAACAAATACTTGCAGCAAAGCTAGTAATGTTCAGCTTTTCATGGAGATGAGTAAGAAATATTAATAAAATCTATTTTCAGCTCATAAATTATTAAAAAAAACATTTACATTTAAAAAATATATTTAAATATTTAAATATACATTTAAAATCTTAAAAAGCAAAATAGATTTGTTGGCATATACTGAACCTTTGCTGTTGAGTACAAATATTTGGTTGTTTATTAAATTCATTTAAAATCAGGAACATTCTGTCCATGCATGCAATTATACTGCAAAATAATGTTTTGCTCATGCAAAACAATGCAACATACTTTGCTCAAGTCGAGCAAAAAACACACTGATAAAACTAACTGGTGCCATTTATTCTCTGTATACCCATCTTGAGCATAATTAACATACATTTTATACACATTTACTATTACTTTTGCACACTCATCCTTTCTTGTGTTCTTTATAAATAAGAACCAAAATTTAGGGGAAAAGATCCATCTGTTTAACATCATCTTTGTAAAGAAACAATGAAAAAAAACTCATCTTGCTTAATTGGTACATTCACAATGCACCAATTAAGTGTTTTTCCCATACTTAACATGATCTAGGAAATGGAAAAAACAAAATATTTTTCAGAAACTCTGTATTTAAGTTTTTTTTTCTTTGTTTTCTACAATAATACATTTCATGAAAATTGTAACTAAAGTGTTACAAGCAATTTCTGGATGACTACATAAATAAATACTGACTGCGGCCTTTTCCTTACACATTCAAACCTCAAAAGAAAACTGAAATTAATCCGCTTTGCTGTACCTCATCTTCACAGTAGCTGCTTTTGACAGATGTCTTAGAACGTGATGAACGCCTTAATGTGTTCTCCTTCACAGACGCTTTCTTACTTTGCTGGATAACTTTGGCTTTTTCCACCAATTTCTTTGCCTGCTTCCTTTTTTCAGACTTACTTGATGCCTAAGAAAAAAAAATATAATTATGACATATCCCCCAGCATTTATCGTCCAAACACCACATCTCTACATTAGATTGTTAATTTTCAAAAGCGTGATACTTACTTTATTTATCATAGAAGTGCTTTTGTCATTTCCACCCTCAGTCTTTGATGTGGAAACATTTTTACAAACTCGACTAAATTTAATCCTTTACAAAAAAAAAAAAAAAAAAGCAAAACAACAAAAAAAGAGAATGTAAATTAAATATTTGGGACAATACATGTGTACACTTGATTGCATGCATAAGCCATTTTGTTGACAAGAAATTGAAGGTGTTGTCACCTGATGGGACTTTCTTTTACATCTGGTGAACAGATAATCTCTGCAACGAACACTCCATGTTTAGATCTGGGTGTCTTGGGTGCCGATATCCTCAATGGGCTGTCCTGAAGTGAAGCCGTTGTAACAGCATCTTTTGAACCCGCTTGTCTTCTTGTTTTTCTAACAGGAGTTGTTGGGGTGGGTTGAGGTGCTTGTCCAACTACAGCTTCACGTCTTGACCTTCTCACAGCTGGGACTGAGGGTGTCGAGGTGATGGGGGACTCCTCGCTTTTGTTGTCTACGTCGACATCTGTGGTCACAGTTTCTTCCGCAGCTGTTGCAGCAGGTGAGGTACAGACTGCCTCTTCTTTTTCTTTTGCTTTGTTTCTTCCTTTTTTTGCAGGTTTCTTTTTGGCTGCTTTGCTCTCCGGAAAGACATCTTCATCAGTTGCTGGAAATGCTGCATCCTCTTCAGCAACTTTTTCTGCATCATCCAAAATATTTTCTGCAGCCTGCTTCGGTTTGCCTTGGCTCTTAACGGGTTTAGTTTTGGACACATCCATGCTGGGCTGTTTAAAGGCTGCCATGAACTGCTTCCTCTCTGCCTCACTGCATTTTGGCATGGAATCGCTCTCAAGCACCACCACCTCTAGATCCTCCTCTTGAAGAACCACGTTGGACTTCCGTTTGGAACTTGAAGAAGGAAACTGGTGTCCTGTCTCTGCATGAGGAAACAAGGCTTTCTCCGCAGGATTACTTATCCGTTTTTTCCGGTTGAAGATTGAAGCTAAATTTCCAACCGGCTTACCTGCTTCATCTTTAGGTGAAACTGCATGAACCTCTGCCTGGATGGTGACAGTTCGGGGTGAGATTTGGACAGATGGCACCAGAGAAACCACATGTTCTTCATCTTTTGAGACATCCAACTCTGCAGAGTTGCCTTCCTCTGCCTCTGCTGTAATTTTTCCCTTGTACTCCTTCGTGTCCTCTTCAGCCTTAACTTGATTCTGACTACGCAGAAAATCCTCAAAGGAGATTTTGACTGTGCTTTTCTTTAACTGAGAGGTTTCATCCAAGCTGATCTCCTTGCAAACACCACACTGTGATCTCTCAGCTTCTTTCTCCTCTGGATGCTGTGCCTCCTTTTGCTGCTTCCTCCGAGCCTTTCGTGGAGTAGCTTTAACCTGTTTCACTTCACTTCTTGTAGATACAGTAGGGGATAATCCAGTGGTGTTTAATGCCGTTTCAGCTTTGACACTGTCCTCATATTTTGAAGAATCTTCAAGAGGTTCATCTCTTTCAGCCTGATCATCAATGGCAGTCTTTGCATTGGTGATCCCAGATGTTTCAGCAATGACACAATCCTCTTCACTAATCTTTGGCAGCGAAGCGGCTGTATCACTGCCAAGAATCCCACAGCTTCCAACTGCATCTACTGCAGAGTCTTTGCTTTCATGTGATCCTTCTACAATAAAGCAGCTTAACTCGTCAGTAAAACTGACCGTTTCAGCTGTAACAAGTTTCCTCATAGCTTTACTTGTCTTTCTTCTCCGTTTCTGAGACGGCCGTTTTCCCACCTCTGGGCTGGTCTGTTTTTCTGCAGAGCGGGAGCTCTGACAGTTTTCTTTAGATTGTTCTGGTGGGCTTGTTTTTTCTTTAGAGGATGGAGCCTTTCGGCTAAAGTAGTCCATGATGTTGTTTGAACGAGGAGGAGAAAAGGGTTTTTCCGCAGGTTTCGGCACGGGAGAGAAATAGTTTGTGATTGTCTTGACCACAGGATTGCCACCATCGTTGCGAGACTTTTTGCAAGGCTGTTAAAGGAGAAATAAAGTTATTCAAATATGATAACATAGTTGCCTGATAGAAACCATTTGAGATTACAAACAGGCTAACAAACAGGCAAATACTGGAGCCAGCCCTCATTTCCTGATGCATTTGCTTCCAAAAAGCAGGACTCTTTTGTATTCTTTCAATTTAGCATTTAACAAAAACTCTCCAGGTTTTTCCAACGTTGTTATTTAAACATTGGCAGCTTTTTCACCATTTCTAGATAAATGGGTTTTTTTTACCATTTAATGTGGCGTACAATAATTTAAATGAAAAACTATTTTAAAATAGTGTGTTAAAGCACTTTGCTTCCAGTAGCATGTCACAAAGTTAAATTGGATCAACAAAAAATGCAGATCATTACAGTTTGATCAACATAAAGCAGTTTTGTTGCACCAACGTTATTCTTCTTAGCAAAAAAAACTAGGCATTTCTCAGCATGACATGCAGTATGTCCTGGGAAGTGGACAAGTAGAGGACCAATCTGAGAGATGCATCTAGCCCATCAGTTCATCGATCTATTGTTCACTGAAGTCTCATCAGAAATAATCTCTGTGGAAAGACGGCTGCCAGAAAGTCACTCTTAAGAAAGGGAAATGGGGAGAAAAATACTGGAGGTATGCCAAATGTCACAAGAACTGGACTGAAAATCAGTGGCAACAGGTCTTATGGAATGATGAACAATACTCCCTAGAGCCTGGACCTCAACATTATTGAAGCAGTGTCATCCTGATAGATCAAAACAAAAAGGCAACAAACGTCCAAAGAAGAGCTGTGGAAAGTCCTTTGAGTTGGTTTCTAATAGGGTTTAAACTGTATTAAGAAAATCAGATGGTCATAAATGAATAATGAAATGTAAACCTCGTCATTCATGAAGCATCATTATACAAACTGTTTTTTCTTTTTTTTATATATTTTTATCCCATTCTTCCACTCAGTACGCCTACCTAGGTACAGTCCTGGGCATTGCTCTCCCTCTGCCAACCCCGGGAGGGCCCTGCACTGAGCTCAAGCCGCCTCCTTTACTTGAGGAGTGAGCACAAACTGTTTTTTCTTTAAATACAGTACAGTATACAGCACATTAATAAATTACAGCACACATTTCCCAAAAACATATAGAAAGACATTGACTGGATTAAGACTATTTCGCTTTACATGGACTCATTCCCTCATTTCAAATCTGGACTCAAAATCTGTTAAAAGTCTATTCATTGTAATATCCATTCATCTGTGACTTTAATTTATTTTAATCTATTTCTTGCATTATTACATTATTTGTTTTATGTGTTAACTTTTATGCCTGTACAGTGACGAGTGTCAAGAAGGCGCCTTTTAAATAAAATGCATTATTATCAATATTATAGTTATTACTAATGTACAATACTATATATGTTAATGTTCTTTTATTGCATTTCAAATAAATGTCTGTTATTCTTTGTATGGCTTAAGTGCATTATTAAAATGAATGGCAGGCTTATACTAGCCTACTATAGTGGCATAAAAAATGACAAATTGTTACTCTCATTTTTTAGACAAGCAACCGTCTACTGTAGCACATTGTGTTGTTGTATGTGTGAAATATTCGACATAAATGAAATAGCATTGTCTTTCGAACGTTTTGCCATTATATCTATTCATGAAAAACATATAATGTTTGTGGCCGTCCTACTTCTAATCTAACAGTTGCTGGCTGGTTTTCATTGTGTGCTAAAGCTCAATGTGATTTGGGGAAAAAGAAAAATACCTGGGTGTCAAAGTCCTCAATGACAGAAGCCATAGCCACAACACCAGCCATAATTTGAAGAGATCTGAATCAAAAGAAAATACAGTTTTACAAGCTGAAAGGGCATTAAATATAACTACAAACAACAGAGATTCACACAGGGGTTTAACTTAATTTCAGATACCTGCTAATGTAGGCCAGGTCTAAGTTATCAAAGTAATCTATAACATAAACCAGTTTCCTGAGAACTTTCGCTCCCTCTTGTTCATTGAGGAAAAGCAATTGCCAAATCATATTAAAAGTTAAAAATGGAATATTCAAATGTGTATCATCATACAATCGCAAAGGACTAAACGAAAAGTGTTAGTTGACATTAATGCCGACATGGCGCCTATAGTAACTCCTCCAGTTTTGTGTTCTACGACAGAAGCAAAACAAAGCTTAAAGGAAAAACTCACCGTAAAGTATTAACTCTTAACGGACTGCGTCTTTAAAATGATGTCGTCTTACAGTTTCTTATTCACTTTTACGCGAGTAAATATATAGCAGTAGCACGGATCATTTTGCGAGGCGGACAGCTGTTTGTTCCCAGCAGACATAAGTTTCACTGTAACACAACAAGCTAGCAGACTTCGCGAGATGCTAGTCTCACAGCAGTTCTGAGGCTCTCAGCTCCCAAACGTGCTCCAAACATTTTCCAAGTCATTCGTGGGCGCGCAGAGGAAACGTACACGACGTTGTGCTGATATTTTAGGAACTGTACGGATTCAAAATTCTAAACACAATTTCCTTGACGTACGCTGCCGCTTCAAAAACGCGCCAGATAGGACCTGAATGAAGAGCGCCAAATCTACGTGACCTTTGACAAGCTAGAATTGTACCAATCGCAAGCAAGAAAAGGACTCCGTCATGACTCGACGTATTTTGCCCAAAACAAAGATGGTGTTCTCTGTTGCATTTGATGTCGAGGAAATATTGACAGCGACTTCTACTGGAAGAAATTATTTTAAAATATCAACGAATAAACGTAGATTTTATATTTTAAAACAGAAGTTAATTTTAGTGGATATAATTAACATTTATTATTGATCAGATATAAATAAAATACAAAAACAGAAAAAATATCAATCACATTTTCCCTAGGCTATGGGTTTAGGCTCCTATCCTAAATCCATTTAAGGATAAAAACTGGCTTTTAAAAAGTATTCAATTAGTAATTAGGACTAAATCAGAATGACCAATGCATTAGCCTACCACTTGGAGGACCCGACAGCGTCCTTGGGAGTAGCAACTCCAGATTATGAACAGTTTCAACATATAGGCAACTGGACGGTTCCGTTATCCTCTTCGATGATTTATTGGATTATAGCCTATTAAGACAGGAATGAATGAAGCTTCATTCAGAACAGAATGAAGACCGTTTTAAATGGTTAAAATAGCTACGAAATTCTACATATTTCATTGTATAACTGTATATCATTCATAATAGGCCTATTGATAGTTTTGGATAATTATCATTTAGTGTAGCCTAATATTTATCTGTACGAAAATATCAATAATCTCTCTTTGACAAAAAACAAAAATAATCCCTTGCCTGCCATTTTGAAAAGAGAGCCCAGGTGCACTGTTTGCTCCACCTTTGGGCTAGAAGTCAATCAAACAAGCCACACCTCAGACAGACTTTGATGTGTCAGCTTCCTATCCCTGTTTTACTTTCTTTTTCGAACAATTTATGCTTAGGCTCACACAAACCAGAACATCAGCAGCATATTAAGTGAAAGCAATGGCTGATATAACTATTTCCAAACCCGGTAAGCTTTTGTTTGTTTGTTTGTTTGTTTATTTGTTTGTTTGTTTTAAAAATAAAAAACTCAAACTGCACAGCAACATATGACTATACCGAAGTGCCAAGTGTTGATTTTTATTCTCCTACTTCCGCCAATGGCCAATTTGGCCTATGATTTGGCCATTCAGGAGGAATGGGTATAGGCTGGGCTGCTCGGTCTTTTGAGGGAAATTTAGGCTACTCGAGAGTCTGCCGAAAGTGCACCTCATCCATCTTTATGAAATTTAGTGCAAACACACCTTCCAACATGCCGACAAGTCCTCTTGTCGTTGGACACTATTGATGGGATTTATGGCTCTTTGGAGGGAGCAGGTCATTCGGGAGCGGTTCACTTCAAAGAGCTGTTCAAAGACTGGCTCTATAATGTTTATTTTATTATTTTTGTTTGTCTTTTTATGGGGTAGAGACTGTTTTAAACATGAAATAGGCCTAAACAATGTGGTGGGTGGTTCATTGCCATTCGAGTCGTATTGATAATGTTTAATTGGTTGGACATTGAATAGCCTATAATCTTTATTCTGGGAAAATGTTAGTTTTATTGACATTTGGACTAGATTTATGCCACAGGTATATTTTATAATTGTTTAACATATAGCTACATCTTAACATATGTGGAAAGGTTTGTGAAAAAATTAAACAATAAACTTTCAAGCAGCTTTTTATTCTCCTCAGAACAAGAACCATAAATGTATATGAATATACAGATATTTTCTCCTTTCATCAAGGGGTGGGGGGTGAACGGCTTATAAAGATTTGTTATGTTTGCGAACATCACATAACTATTGGACACAAAGCCTAAACCCAACAGGAAATGGGCCATTTTGGGTCAAGGTCACCATTTTTGTGATTTGTAAACATTCCATTTTGACAAACTTCTTCTGGTATATCAGGCTATCAAAATTGCTTACAGTATTCTTGACAAGACTGTGATTTAAAGACATCCAAACCATGTTTTTCACCAGTGGGCATGCACCTGGCTGCCCCAAAAAGTTTAATGTTTTGCCATTAAACAGGAAGTTGTTATGACTGCACATACAATCAAATATGTGCACAAAATTGTTCAAATCTGATATCAGTTCCATCCTCAACGTGTCAATTTGTCAAGACTTTGTCAACGCTGAAGCCCTGTCACCTGGTGGAGGAATTTGCCTCTTTACTAGCTTAGAAATCTGATACTGTATCGTTGACACAACCAACTCCAAAAGCATTCCTTGAACTTTAAACAAGTTCTTGATACTTTCCAGTTAAAACTGTGACTTTTGACTGGTGGGAATGGCCGTGGCGTCACAGTGAACTATATGACGTCATGACATTACAAATCTCTATGAGACGCTCAAATTTTATCCGATCACCATCAAACTTACAGTGCATATTCAGGATTTGACTAAACAGATCGATATAAGCATTTCCTGCATGCGTTTGCCCTGCCCACTTACAACAGGAAGTGAGTTTTTTTCATTTTCACACTGTGGGGTCAGCTTTCTCATTGACAAACCCCATACATTTGAAAGTGCTTTGCAACCTGTTTGTAACATGTCAAACCCTTTCACCTATCTGGGCATGGGGTTGAAAATAATGCCCTGAACTCAGCTGCATGCAAACATTCCACTAGTCTTAAAATATGGCTCTATGGTGCCCCCTAGTAAATTAATTGGCCCCACCCACTACATGATGAAATTCGGTACACTGTTAGAACATGTCAGGACCTACAAAAAAGGTCTTTTGGACCTGCGGCCATTTTGAAAAAGTGCCATTTTGGGGGTCATTTTTACCTTTTTCTTTTCATTGCATTTCAACAAACTCCCCCTTGGGATTTCATCATATCAATCTGAAACTTGGTTGGGATTAGTATTAGACCCTTGTGATTAAAAGTGATCTAAAGCTTTTTCCCAGGGTGTTCGTCGTTGTTCCCTCTACATGTTGACATTGCACTGTTTCACAAAATGCAATTAATGAATTTCCCGGCCCACTACATTCACCCACATGGATGAAATTTAGTATATATGCAACATGTCAGGACCTAAAAAAAGCCTCTTGGACCCATAGGCTAAATCATACAAAAAGTAGATTCTGCATAAATTGTCTGCAAATAAATTGTGTTGTATCTCTTTTACAGTACAAAGTCATCACTCTTCAGAGTTGAGGATTGTGCTCATAGGTGGAAGAGAATTAAAGGGAAGTAAAAGTTCAACTGGAAATTTCATACTAGGTCAAAGTGTCTTCGACACCAGTAAAAGAACTGCTCAGTGTGTGGCGAAGCAGCAGGAGGTGCATGGCAGACAAGTCACTATCGTTGATACCCCGGGCTGGTGGTGGATGTATACAAGAGAAGACACCCCAAAGCTGGATCAGATGGAAATCCAGAACAGTGTTCATCTGTGTCCTCCAGGGCCTCATGCTTTTCTTCTGGTCATTCCTGTTGATACACATTTTTCACAGATCTGTAAAAAATCACTGATTGAGCACCTGGAACTTTTCAAGACAGATGTGTTTAGTCGCACCATTGTGCTGTTCTCTTCACTTGCTCCATATAGTGAAAGAAATGTAAAATCCAAAATCAAAGGAAGCCCAACACTACAGTGGATTCTTCAGCAATGTGGAAACAGAAAACATCTTCTTGATATCAGTAACATGCAGGACAGCGCTCAAGTCCTGCAGCTTTTTGAGAAAATTGAGGTAATGATTGCAAACAACGGAGGTGGTCACTATATCGTTGACAGTGTTGATGGAAATGTTCTGAGAGAAGAAATTAAAGTTTTGGCTGAAAGAGCAAGAAAAAGGTTTGACGAATCACAGAAACAAAGAAAGGAACTCAGAGCCCTGATTGAGGGTAAGTCACAGATTCTTCTGCTCTAAAATTGTGAATGAAAGTGTCAACATTAGCTCATATCGCTACCTTGAAATCTCCTGGTATTTTTGGACTTAAAGAAAAACTTACAAAAATACAAAGCAAATATAGACAAACAAGTTTTGTGTCTTTTTCATTTTCAAAAACTTTTCAAATTTAATCAATTGCTGATTAAAAAGTCTGTCCTGGTTTCTTTTCCAAGATTATAAAACATAATTAAAGTTAAATATATTGGTAATAAATACTAATAGCTTTTATAAAGGAAGACAAATAAGACAGTTTACACTGTTTATAATCTGTTACCCACAACCACCAACAATCAAACAAAAACATTTGTGTGTTCACCTAATCATTTTCTTCTACTTCGTTTATTGGTTCCAACTTCTGCAGGTGGCAAAGTCCTACCACAACATTTAAGACTAGTAATACTTGGTGCGCAGTGGGCCGCCAGGAGCTCAGCAGGCAACACCATCCTAGGAAGAGATGCATTCGATGTTAATGATGACGGCTACAAGAGAACAATGCATTGTGAGATAAGCCACGGCATGGTTGCAGAAAGGCGACTCACAGTGGTAGATTCTCCTGGATGGTTTTACAATAACACCCTCCAAGACTCCAATGAGATGGATAAACTTAAAATAGAGCATAGCATGTATCTGTGTCCCCCAGGACCTCACGCAGTGCTCCTTGTGATCGTCCTGGCAACTGCAATCAATGAATCATACCAGAGAACAGTCCAGGAACACATGAGTCTGTTTACAAATGATATCTGGAAACACACTCTTGTCCTGTTTACTAGAGGTGACTGGCTGGGAGGGAAGACTGTGGAGGAGCGAATAGAAAGTGAGGAAGGTTTGCAGTGGCTTGTGAACAAGTGTGGGAACAGGTATCATGTCCTGAACAACATGGACCGCAGTGATATGGGGCAAAGAAAGGAGCTCCTTGAGAAGATTGAAGAGATGTGGGCAGGAAATGAAGCTCCATATTATGAGATCAACCCAGACCGTGCAACACAAATCGAGGCTGAAATAGAGATAAGAAACAAAAAGGCCAAAAAGATGAAGAAGATAATCGACCAACAGTCAAGAATACTGAAAGAGCTTTTTCAAGGTAATCTTAAATTCATAGCACTTTCTGCCTGAAGTCTTTGCAACATTACCATTTTATGATTAAAAAAAGGCATATTTTCTTTTCTACAGGGGAGATGCAGCAAATCACTGACATACAGGTTGTACTTGTTGGCCGAAAAGGATCAGGAAAGAGTACAGTGGGGAATTTGATCCTGTTCAATGAGATATTTGAATCAGATTTTTCAACAGCTTGGTCGAAGAAGGTAACCCAGTTTACACCCTGCAGTGAAAAATTTCACACACAATCCAAGGATGATGGCATGTTATGTGATTTTATGTTTCCTTGTAGGACCTTCAAGATCAGATCGTAGCTAAAACAAGTGTGAAACATCAAGGGAACTTTGATGGAGTGAAGGTTACAGTTGTTGAGACACCAGGATGGTACATAGACAAATCAGTACCTGAATGGCTCAGAAGGGAAGTTCTTCGCAGTGTCTCCATGTGTGCTCCAGGGCCTCATGTTTTCCTCTTGGTTGTTCCCATCTCCAAAGCATTTACAGAGAAAGATCACAAAGCACTGGTTGCGCTCTTGATGCCATTCACCGAGAGAGTCTGGAGACACTGCATGGTGCTGTTCACCTGGGGAGACTGGCTCAATAAAGTCCACATTGAGGAGCACATCACTAATGAAGGCAAGGTCCTCCAAGAGCTGGTTGAGAAGTGTGGGAACAGATACCATGTTCTTAACCAGAATCATTTTGGTGATCCTGTTCCAATCAAAGGGCTGTTACAGAAAATAATTGGCATTATAACACGAAACAAGGGAGGCTTCTCAACTGAAGAGAAGCCAAAGAAATTTCAGCTATTTTCCAGGCAAGCAAAACAACCCATGCTGACAGAAGAGGAGTGGAAGAGAAGAGAGCAGATGCTGATAGACCGAATGTTGAAGGCTATAGCAAATGAACCAGATGTGTCATTAGTGCCATCTGAAACGATGGCTCACAGCATGGATGAATTTTACATCCCAAGCAGTAAGTTTGATATAATAAAAGATAAAAATGTACCAATATTCTCAGTTCTAATCATTTTCCAAGTGAATAACTTGTTCAACTTCTGTTTCAGTGAGTGGAGATCTTACTTCAGAATATGGCAGCACATCGGAGTTTAGGAATCGAAAAGCTCATGGCGTCGTTGCTGAGTGGCTGAGAAGAACAGTCAGAAAGTCTCACATCACCTCTGGGATTGGCAGCAGCATTTGTTCCGGGGACATTCATGGGGAAATGTTTAGTGAAAATCGTCTGATGATGGCTGACAATCAAACAACAAGCTGTTCTTTTAAAGAAAAAAATAAAGGAGTCATGCCTAACACAAAAGTCTTAACAAACAATGCAAAAACTATCCGGAGAAACTCTTTTTAGGAAAGATGGATGTAACATAGAAGCACAATGGAAAAGAAGGCAGCAAAGAATGTAACATAGAAATGTATTGACAAGAGTTCAGACCTATGTGTAGTGATGTTTCTGATTTCTGAGCATTATCTCTGATCTTTTAGCAAACATGAACCCTAAAGATCATATCATGTAGAAGTGAAAGGGCTACAGGCCTTCAATCACAGTTGTATATAAAATTGTTGAATGTAAGTAATCATGTAATTGAATGTAATCATAAGTGTACAGATTATAGCTTAGCCTGTTTTCACTGAACTATGTACATGTCATAAAAACTCTAGAGTTGAATCAATGAAGCAATATTGATATATTTGTAATCAACAAAGCAAACAATTTTCTGTTTAGGTTTAGAATTTACAGGCTTGATGAGATAAATGTTGTATATCTAAACAAGCAATAAAATATTTTTCTATATATCTTCATGTGTTAACCTCATTACCATTAGTATATAAGATATGAGAATGATAGTAATGTAAGATTTGTTCCCCTATTGTGGCAAATATGTTATATGTTATTTTACCTAAACCAGCTAATACATGTTTTGTATATGTTTATATTCAAGGATTCAAGGAAATGTTATTGTCATACCATCTCACGCAACATGTGATGGTATGAAATTAGGACTCAGGTCCGGAATTATAGCCTATATATAAATATGATTAAAAACAATATAAATGAATAAATATAAATAAATATAAATGTGCTCTATAAAACTATATAAAACAATGCATTTGTTCCGGGGACATTTATATGGAAAAGTTTGATGAAAATCTTCTGATGGTTGAAAATTAAACAACATTCTTTTAAAAAACAAAACAAACGGATATTGTAGTCATTGCTAATATAACAGTTTTATTAACAAACATGTAGAAATTAAACATTGATACTCTTTTTAGGCAAAACATGTAACAGAATCAAGATGGAAAATAAGACAATAGTAAACAATGTCATATAAAAATGTATTGACAAGAGTTCAGACCTATGAGTAGTAATGTTTCTTATTTATGAGCATAGTCTCTGATCTTTTTGCGAATACTAAGTGATTATATCATGATTGAGACAAATAGCTACAGGCCTTGAATCACAAAATGGTAAATAATAGAAATCATGTACGTGTATAGATTATGTCATTTCCTGTTCACTGTATTGTGTAAATGTCATAAAAACTGTTGAATCACTGAAGCAGTATAGATCTATTTGTAATCAATGAAGCAAACACTTTTCTGTTGAAATGTATCATTTAAAGGCCTGATTAAATATGTATAAATAATGTGTAGGCTACTGATTAAATAAAAATGTTAAAAAGTTTTTTTTTTTTTGTTTTTTTTTTAAATTA
>JAPMNP010711993.1:0-19226 GCA_029874935.1 Atherina boyeri
TAATGTCTTTTTCAACCATTTTTTTTTTGCTTTACTTCTCCAGCTCCATGTGTGCCCGAGAACATACAAAACCACCTCGACTGTTTGTCTGGTGTCCTCAACGTTACGTGGCAATCGACAGGCCACTTCTTGCAGTTCCGCACCTCTGTGGTGAGCAGCAAAGGTCATGTCAGTGTCTGCACGACAGATAAGCACAACTGTGTAGTGAATAATATGCAGTGTGAGATGACCTATAATGTGACAATAATGGCCCTGGATGAGTCCTGCAACAGCTCCCTCAGCCCCATAAAGCAAGTTACTACAGGTATGGGTTTTTTTTTAACTTGGTTTTCCTTTAATCTTATTATATACAGAACAGAGTTTTTTTTTAATCTTTACTCTTTGTAAATTGTCTTATGTTTTCCTCAACTTTTTTCTGTCTTTTCTCAGCTCCCTGCCCACTCAAGTCATTCCTTCCCGTTGTGAACTGTGACACTGGAGTTGTATCTGTCACCTGGAACGACAGTGTGCCAGGGGTTGTTTACATGGTCTCTGCAGTCGATGATGTTGGTCACAGACATAACTGCAGCAGTACAAGCAGTGGCTGTAATCTTAGCACACTGGAGTGTGGGACAGAGTACAATATCACCATCACACCTTCTAGGAATGGATGTGTTGGTAGAGACAGCCCTACACAAATGATCACCACAGGTAAAAAGAATATTTGATTTAAAAGAGACAAATTAATAAAGTATATTCATACTTACCGCCACACCTTAAACATTGAAAATTAATAAATGTCTCTAACAATGTATGGATAAACATTATTTGTTCAATTTGGTTTGTTTAGGAATTACAGTACGAGCTTGAAATTAAGTACTAATTTAGGCTTTTATCAATGTAGTGCCTTATGCCAATGGTTATCTTTTGAATTAAACAAGACTGAGTACATTTGATTTATTCCTCAAAGTACCATAATATTTATTGATCCATACAAGTGATATTCAAGTGATATTCACTACTTTGATAACTTTAATATATCAAAAAGAGAAAAAGCTGAATTTCACCAAATTTAAATCTGCTAATATGAGAACTTTGCCCATCTAATACTCTGACCTGTCCCTTGTTGTTACCTTTAGTTCCTTGTGTACCTCACCTGTCGGACGTAGAGATTGACTGCCTGACAAACTCAGCATGGGTGATGTTTGAGGATTCTGCTGGAGCTGAAAATTACATGGTTGTGGCAACAAGCAGTGATGGTTATGTCCAGACATTTGAGTGTAACTCCACATCAGATGGTACATGTTCTCTGCCACCATTGACATGCAGCCAGAATCTCACCTTTACCCTGAAGGCCCAGGACCAGCAGTGCGCCAGTGCACCTAGTAATGCTGTGACCACTGAAACAGGTAAATTAAAAATTTAAAGGAACTTTATAGGTAAATGAAAATATTCCACTTTAGAACATACTTAAGAACCACTATGGTGCACAAATTAGTTGCCGTTTAACCATAGATAGAGGTCAGTCTCATTTATGTGAGTAATAAGTAAACATGTGTATGCAGCTGATTTATAAAGCATTTTTATCTTAAACACTTTATGTTTAAATTGATATATTTTACTTTATATATACTTTATATATAAAGATGTCGGAAATATGAATATAATTACGTCCAATACAACATTTCATACACATACTCAAACATCCAGCTACATCTTTGGCTGGCCCGAGAGCACTTCAGTGGGTATATATAAGCCTGATTCTGACTTTAAAAACAAAAGCTAAAAAAATCTGCTAACCCTTTAGAGTCTGACCCAAGATATAATGGTAAAAAAAATAGAAAATAATTTAATCTGAAGTCTTTCTTTGGCCATTCATCAAAATCTAACTTTACATGTATTTGCTTTTTTTAAACAGTGTGATTTGTCCAAATTATTTTATTGCAAAAGGTGTCCAGGGGGCAAAAGACAAGCATCAGATTGTATACAACACGGTTTTGAGCAAAGTATTTAACCATAAAATTAAGAAATAGATCTCATAAACTTTATGTTTAAGAAGTTCAATTTGAAGTGATGGTAGTGACTGTTATTTTCTTTCAGAAAGCCAGAGAAAAATAAGCAATCTAAATCCTTCTGAAGATCCTTTTGTATTCCTGATTAATACATTTTAGAACAGCGAGCTAATAATAATTGTAGCCATTTTTGTTGTCTTTGGGCCTCTCTTATATTAATGCATTTACTGTACCTGAAAGAGCAATTTTGTTTAGCAGTTAAAATCAACAGGTTCATTGCTTTTGTGTTCATGATGATCAAAATGCCCGTTTTCAACTGTACCTGTCTTCACACAGCTCCATGTCCTCCTGAGGATGTCAGAGAGTTTGTGAACTGCGACAATGGAACCATCTCAATCATCTGGTCAGCTGTTCCCGGAGCAGTATTGTACACAGCCACTCTGGAAGAGTTAAACAAAGGTAGATCCAGCTGCTGTACTACATCTGGAACTGGCTGTAGCATCCCTGATCTGCCGTGTGGAGAAATGTACATCCTGCACGTTGCAGCCGAGGGACGAACCTGCAACAGCTCAGAAAGTGAAGGGCGCATCACCAGGACAGGTACGGTACATCCAGAACATAATACATGTTCACACATTTCTGTTTTTGAAACAATAGAAAGAATTGGAAGTACAGAATGAAATGGATACAAGGAGTTACAATATTCAGACTTTCAGAGTTATACACTGCTGAAAGTTAAAAAAGAAAAGCTCAGTTACATTTTTCTTCCTCTCAGTGGCATGTGTTCCCGAGAACCTCAAAGCCAATCTAGGCTGCAGCAACAATGTGGCCTCCATGTCGTGGGACTACAGCAAGGGAGGACAACTGTACAGCGTGAGAGCAGTGGGAACTGATGGACATGTGGATGAGTGCAAGTCACCTGACAACCAGTGTGATCTGACTAGTCTTCAATGTGGACAACATTATACAGCCACTGTGTTTGCAGAGGATATGCAGTGCAAAAGCACAACAAGTGACAGTGTGACAATCAAGACAGGTATGCTCTTGATGTAAAAATGACCATAATGAATCAGAAACACAGAGAATTTCTGTAAGCTGTAGCTGCATGTCCAAACTGATTCTCACATTTCTGTATGAAAGACTAAAAATGTAATAAATACTAAATCAAAAAGTTTAAATGAAACAAGAAAGTTACTCTTTAACTCTGCTTTTTCAACAGTGCCATGCACTCCTGAAAATACCACCACTGTGTTGGACTGTGAGGCCAACTCTCTGATTGTTTCCTGGTCTGAGAGCGATGGAGCTGATTCCTACATCGCCACATTGCAGGACAGCAGTGGTCAGAGCACAACCTGTCAGGGCACAGTGGAGGGCTCCTGCAGTGTGACCGGACTTGGCTGCAGTCAGATCTACCATGTCTCTGTGGTTTCATCCGATGGATACTGCAACAGCCCGCCCACTCCTGTAACTGATACACCCTCAGGTAGGAAAGAGAATCTTAAGAATGCAGGTTAGAAATAGAAATGTAGAGACGATAGATTAAGTTACAGAGAGAAATTAGACAGTAAACAGTTTTGATACACTCTGCAAAGTCTCTGGCCTTTTGTCCATATTTTTATGTATATATTTCATGGTTAGATAAAGATTTTGTTTATTATCATTGCCTCAAGGACAATATTATGAAACCCTTTCAAAATCTCTAAAAGTTATGTGAGAATGGTTTAAAAAATTTATGCTGTGCTGGGCACCTACTTTTTCAGTGTAGTAAAAATGCAAGCTATTTCTTTTACAGTTCTTGTATTTTTTATAATTTTATCTCGCCTGTATTTATTTCTCAGCCCCCTGTAAACCTAGACATATCAAGGCGTTTATGGACTGCTACATTGGGACAGCCCAGGTGTCGTGGTATCCAAGTGATGGAGCTGTGCAGTATGAGGTCATTGCCACTACAGCATCAGGCCACAATGCCAGTTGTGAGACCACAGTGACCTCCTGTGACCTGGAAGGGCTGGTCTGTGGTCAGAGCTACTCTGTGTCTGTCAGATCTGTAGGAGAGACCTGCAGCAGCGTTGCTGACATGGAAGGACAGTTGGTCACAGGTGGGCATCACAAAACTACATGTGTAATTAACATAAGCATTACTAAGTAATGTTTAAATCCAAAAAGTCTTACTATTCAGACGCAAATGAAATCTGTTCATGCCTACACCTATGCATAGTTCTTCAGTAAAGTTAAGAAAAAACACTTAGATTGATTAAAGACAGAAAAAAATCAGAACTTTTTCATATAAAAAGTGTAGCTTTCAAGTACTTGTTGATATTTCACTGTCGTAGAATTTATAAGAAAAGTAAAAACGTTTTCATAAATCAGTAAATATATGAATAAAAGTCACATATAACTGCTAATTCACAGTAATTTAGCACATTCCCTCCTTCCAGTCAGTAAAATACTAAAGTCATGGTTTTTCTACCTGTGGCACTTCCGCTTTTGACATATTATTGTCTTTACAAGGAAATTGCAATATTTAATGCCGAAAAGAATTTCTATGTTTTTTATTTAAATTGCAACCTATCAAACATATCTCAGTTACACTTTCTTCTATTCTTCCTTTTAGAGCCTTGCATCCCTGAACACATCACCTCTCAGTACAGCGTGACAATCGGCCAGGTGCAGTGGGACATAGCTGATGGTGCTGATAACTACACAGTCAGGGGGGAAACAGAGCAGGGTCTCATAGTCTCCTGTACCACCAAAGACACATACTGTGCATTATACAACATGGACTGTGGACAGATGTATAACATCACAGTAACAGCACACAACCATGTGTGCAAAGATGTGTCCATCTCTGCTGAACCAGTTACAATTACTACAGGTAAGGAAATATATTTGTGACAACATTTTTATTCATTTTAAATCTTTGCTATTGCTTGGTTTGTACAGTTACGGTAAGCAGAGCAAGATGGTTTTGATAATCATTTACTCTGTTTTCAAAATGCGTGCACATTTTCTGCTGCAAAGATTTGCTGCTTTATTTTTCACCACTCTGAGAGTAAATATCTATAAGTGTTCAAAAGACTAAATTAGACACTTTATCCTAAACTTATGATCTGACATATTATCTTTTTTTGAGTAGCATTTACATACATTAGACAGAATAAGTCAACAGTGTGTAGCGTAGGCTTTAAGAGACACTTTTGGGGTGTTTTTAAGGTGCTTTGAAGTAAATGTTTTCATGGATTTCTGCTTCAGAGCCTTGCCCGCCTAACAACGTGCAGACATATGTGAACTGCCAGGCAGACCACGGAACTGTGTCGTGGGAGGCCAGTTGGGGTGCTGTGGGCTACGAGGCTCAGCTCGCCGGGCGTAATGGCCACACTTTGACCTGCCACACCAATAACACTTTCTGCAACGTTGAAGGCCTCCACTGTGGGGTCATCTACCACACCAGCGTCATTGCCATTGGGGAGACACTAAACAGCAGCAGGTCCATCACTGTCTTGCTGGTTTCAGGTATAGTGACCTCACATACTAGAAGAACTTTACTGAAATACTCAACTGTCTTTCCCACACCTTGTACCTTCAGTTTTCAAGTCAACTGGTTTTAAACTGTTTAATTTTCTGGAACAGGCTTAAAGTTTTTTATTTAGAAAATAAAACTGTATCGATTACTGTAGTGTAACTTCTATGTCCTGAGGTCAAAACCTTAAAAGAATTTTGGATTATTTTGGAGCTACATACCATATGTATAAAGATTTGTACATCTCTTCTATGCCCCGTATTGTGTCTTTAGCTCCATGTGCAGCTGAAAACCTGGCAGCTAATTTGGACTGCTACAACAACACAGTCGAAGTCTCCTGGAGCTCAGCCAGTGGAGCCAGCTCCTACAAGTTGACTGCAGTTGCAACAAATGGTGACCGGGTTTCCTGTGAGACTGATGAGCTCCACTGTGACCTGACAGAGCTTCAGTGTGGTCAGATGTACAGTGTCACACTAATGACTATCAGCGAGGACTGCCAGACGGAGACACACACTGATGTTACCTTCAGCACACGTAAGTCAAGCAACACTTTGGAAAAAAGTTGTCCTAAATCCATTCAGTATTCATAACTGAAATGTTATATTTGCATTAATGAATTAAAATTGTTGTCAAGGCCCTTGTATACCATTGCGTGTTGGAGTGGATCTGCAGTGTGGGACCAGTACAGCCAACATGTTTTGGGAGGAAAGAGAGGACGTGGAGCTCTATATGGCCACTGCAACCTGCAGCATGGGAAGTGCTCTGCACTGCAACTCCACCAACTCCACCTGCCAGTTCCCTGACTTGAAATGTGGAGAAACCTACGAGTTCTCTGTGACTGCATACAGTAACATGTGCTACAGTGAAATCAGCAGCACTGTGGAGATTCAGACAGGTGATGGGCACCACTGTGTTATCTAGCTGTGTTATTTGTTTATTGGGTGATTTGTGTTTTAGTAATTTAGCTTGATTAGTTAAACTCCTTTATCATTATTCCTCAACCTTTACATTGCTAATCCTTATCCTGTAAGTATCCTGTATATGAATACATCAATGGATTTGTTCTTACGATTGAGGTGATGACTTGTCCATTTTTCCTACATTTGTGTCATATTGACAGTCAATTTATTGTCTGCCTCCTACTCCTTGTGAGTATTCTAAGGGCTACAAATTATTAGTCAATTAGATATATGTTTAAATAATAGAAATTCAATTTTCAGTTTTTGAGTTTTTGACTGTTGGTCCTCTCTTTGGACTATCCGAAACAGATGAATAGCCTAAAACATGATTCAATATTTGCATATTATTATTTTAATAGATAAATTATTATTTGTAATAAGCTGGTACACTTCTAAGAGTTTTTTTTCAATTGAAAAGTGGCTAAGTCTGTCTGTGAAAAGATTTCTGGTCATCAACTAATCATTTACTTCACTAATGGTATCAGCTCTTCCAGTAATCAATAATAATGATAATTTCACCTCATGGACAAGCTTACCAACGAAAAAAAAAAATCACATCTGAGTTCAGATAAGATTTCTATTAATGATAGTAATAGAAACTTATTTTTCCAGAACCCTGCCAGCCAACTGGTCTAGCAGCCAGTGGATCATGCAACAATGAGACGGTTACGTTGGACTGGTTTGAGGCTGGAGGGGCATCAGTCTACGTGGTGACAGCCTCTGGAGACCTGGGATACATCACATCTTTCCAAACCAATGACACAACCGTAGAGGCTGATCTTCCCTGTGGACAGCTGTTCACTTTCACTGTAGTAGCTCAAGATGATCGATGTGAAAGTGCAGTTAGCCTGCCTGAACAATACAAGACAGGTTGGATTCTTCTTGATATCCTTGTTTTATACCATACTATATCATATGTAATCAGTGTTCATTCAACAGTTCACATTCTCCTCAGGTCCCTGCATCCCTGACAATGTGCAGAGCTTTACACACTGTGAGGACAGTCTGGGCTCAGTCAGCTGGGCTATGAGTGCCATAGCAGAGTCATACTTGGCCATTGCCACAGGAGAGGATGGTCACACCCACGAGTGCACCACAAACACCACCACCTGCACCTGGAATGACCTGCACTGTGGTGAAATGTACACTGTTAATGTGATCGCGCTTGACTACTTGTGCGCCAGCATGCCAAGTGACAGCACCACTATTCGGATGGGTAATCAAGCTTTGTTACATTTTGTTTTATAGGTTGCATTTTGAATTAAATTAATTCACTGTCATGACACATTTTGTACAATCAAAGAAAAATTTAGTCAATCAATTAAACAACTTTCTAGCATCTTCAAGTTATGATTTCTATTATTGGGAAGGTTTTGTTTCATTTTTAGATATTCTTAAAATAAATCATAGATGTAATGCTAATGTAATCAGCAGATAAACTGATGGTAACAATACATTTTTGTCCTCTTATTCTAGCGCCATGCATTCCTGAGAACTTGATGTCGTCTCTAAACTGTTCTACAAAGGTGATTGTTTTTTAAACACTTGTCAGAAAGTTTCAGTAAATAAGGAATAACTTAGTAAATTTGACAAGAGTCCTAACAAATTTATAAATCTAAGGTGGGATCGCTGACCTGGAATGCAAGTGAAACTGCTGAGTATTACATTGTGACGGCAGAGACCAACTTTGGACACAAAGTGCAGCTCAGCACCAACGAAACTTGGACTTTCATTTCCGAGTTCCTCTGTGGTCAGGAGTACTTCCTGTCTGTTCAGGCTGCAGACTCAGAGTGTACAAGTCATCCTAGTCAGCCTTCAAAACTTATATCAGGTAGATTACTGATGCATACCTTAAAACACTTTTTTGTATGAAACCTGTTTCTCCCCCCCCCCAGATTAACCTAAATTGAAGTAAGGGAACTTATATAGACTTTGGATCTGTTCACCTGGACCATTGCATTTACTTAGATTTTTCTTTTTACACAATAATTCTTGTAAACAGGGCACGTAACTTTTAGTAATGCCCTCTTCCTATTCACTTTTCCCTACCTCCCTCAGAGCCTTGTTCACCCACCGGTGTATCCAGCCTGATGAACTGCATTGCCAACATTGCTTTGGTGTCATGGACTGGTTCGGCTGGTGCAGAGTTCTACACAGCCACATTAACAGCAGAAAATGGCCAATCAAAGAGCTGCTTGTCTGACAGCGAGCAGTGTGGCATGCCCAATGTCCCCTGTGGACAGAACTACACAGTGACAGTTGTTGCCTCAAACAAAATATGTGATTCTGACCCCAGTGAGGCTGATATACTGCAGTCAGGTGAGTTAATGAAAAAGAAAATCTTATTTTATTTTAACTCTTAAAACAGAACGTTTGTAAATAATTGATAAGCAAGCTCTCAGTGTTTCTCCTTTCTTCAATCCATGTTCCATGTTATTCCTATGTTATATCTTTTCCCTCCTCATTTTGCCGTGCAGACACTCAGCTTATTTTCATAAACTCATTTGGCTTTGATTGTGTTTATAGAAATTTGTAAGACAGAATCCACCCCAGATTAATGATTTAAATGTACAAAATTGCTATTCTGATGAAAAAATATACAGTTAACCTATAAATTGGTCAAGAAGATAGTGTCTTTTTGTTACCTTTGCAGTGATTATTAGGTGGCTTGAACTTGGCATATTTGAAATGAAAGCTTTCAATTACAGAGTATTGTTTAGGTGTTGACACGTTACATGTGGTTAATTAAACTGTTTCTGATTTCCTAAATTTTTATTCAGTTCCATGTGTTCCTACCGACGTGGACGTGAGCATCGACTGTTCCAAAAAGGAGGCTGTTGTGTCCTGGAGTGCCAGCAGTGGGGCTCTGTCTTACAAAGTGACCGCTAGGAGCACACAAGGAGCTGCATCCTCCTGTGAGACAACAGAGCTGACGTGTACTTTGACCAACCTCACTTGCGGACACCAATACTCTGTCCAAGTGGTAGCAGAGGACGATATCTGTTCAAGTCTACCCAGCCCAGCTGTAGAGTTCAAATCAGGTAGAGCAACTGGGCTTACAACGATCACCTTTGGATGTCATGGTGTTGATATCTAAATGTGTCACTGATGGTTTGTTCTTACTGTATTAAGATGTTAATCCAACCAGTGCTTCTTCTATCTGTCTCTCAGTTCCCTGCACACCAAACATTGGCTCAGTGGTTTTGGACTGCTACACCAACTCAGCCCTCTTGGACTGGATGTATGCTGAGGGTGCTTTGGACTACACTGCAACAGCACAGTCTTCCAACGGCCATGTTTCCACCTGCACATCCAACTTCACCAACTGTGAGCTACAGAAACTTCAGTGCGGCCAGACCTATAATGTAATCACTGTTGCTTCAAATGAACAGTGCAACAGCTCACCTAGCTCCACACTGCAGGTGGAATCAGGTATGGACTTAAGATTAAATTATTAGCTTTGCTGCTCCTATTTTTGTCAGTTTAAAAAAAGAAAATTAATGCCAGCTGAAAATATTTTTTGTCAACCTTAAGCTATGAAAGTTTAATCTTACACCCTAACATCACCGTTGATCAAACCCATATTCTTTGTTTTAACTGCTCATTTGACACCTCTTCTCCACATCCTTTCCCTTTTCAAATGATTGTGTCTGTGTTGTGTCAACCACTGCTCACTTGAGTCTGATATCCATTTAAACAATAGGATCATTTATATTGGCTCTGAATGAAAACATAAATATTTAAGTCTTATATACACAAAAAGTGCTTAATATGGTCAGAAACACTTTGGGCTGCAGCTAGTAGAGGTTATTGAGTAAAATTTATTTTTTTTAGTTTGGTGTCATGGTAAGTTACATTTATAAGCTCAAAATTGTTTATTTTTTAAAGCTATTGTTTTCCTTTTTTTCTTTAAGTCAGACATTACAGCTGGCTTATTAAATAGAAAACTATGCTTGTCAAAAACCTCTTCAGTGATCCTGTTTCATACTTTCTCTTTCTCCAGTGCCTTGTCCTCCTGAGGATGTTCTACCTATACTGGACTGCTTCAGTAATACTGCACAGGTGGAGTGGCAGGCCAGTTTGGGGGCTGACTCTTACATTGTCCAAGCCTTCGGTGTGGAACAACATGAAACAGGCTGTGAGACAGATTCGCAGGCTTGTGTCCTCCCAGATCTTAAATGTGGCTTCACCTACAACATCAGTGTGATTGCCATCAACAGTGTGTGCAATGTGTCGAAGAGTGACGTGAAACAGCTGCAAGCAGGTAAGAAATGGGTACATCTCAAGGCAGCCATGCCTGGCAGCATGCAATTTATGTCACAGATTAAATTTGAATTAAATGTACTTCCATAGAGGCACTTTATTGCAAAAAAAGAGGCGGAAACGTATAGTGTAGGTGCTCACATCGGAAAGTACAATTGTTCTCAATACAATAAGCCTTTGCAGATTTGTGCAAACGCTTTGTCAAGTTATCCATGGTGACACTGTTCTTAGTGCTGGATGTGAAGCTGTACTCAACAAGGCTTGAATTTCTTCTCCTTTGTTCTTGTAGTACCCTGTGTACCTGAAATGGTGGAGACCCGGGTGATTTGCGAGTCTGGTGCAGCAGTTGTCTCTTGGGAGCCAAGCAAAGGCGCAATATCCTACACCACATTTGCCCAGGGAAGTGGTGGCTATGCGTCAACATGCAACAGCAGTGAGACAACCTGCCTGTTAGATGACTTGCTGTGTGGCCTCAATTATTCAATCACTGTTAGTGCTTCAGATGACACATGTAGCAGTGCTGGAAGTTCTGCTGTGGAGCTCAACGCAGGTACATCCCAGATTAATTTTTTTTTATCAACACTAGACTTTAAATGGCCGTTTATTGTACACATTGCATGTTGCATTCCCTTAATCAGAACTCTCCTAACAATTTTTATTCATGCCTGTTTGTAGTACCTTGTGTACCACAGAAGGTAACCGCAGAGATGGAGTGCAGCAATGACACAGGTGTGGTGTCATGGGAAGAAGGGGAGGGAGTTTCCTCCTACAAGGTACAAGCTTTTGGACCTGATGGGCACAAAACTGAGTGTCACAGCACTGAAACAGGCTGCAGACTGCCCGGCGTGCATTGTGGTCAGGTCTACAATCTGACCGTTACAGCTCAAGATGGACGCTGTGATAATAGCAATGCATATCTCAACCTCAAGTCAGGTACATATTATTATTACTTTTTGTTTATTTATTAATTTATTTTATTAGTATTATTCCTTTCATTTGGACAAGGTATTTTGATGATGATCTAGCAGGTTTTGTTTATACTTTTGAAGTCCCTATCTTTCAGTTAAAAAGAATTATATCGCAAGTTAACAATTTCAAAGTTGAGCCATAACATGTACTCTGAAAATATTTTCACGAAAGTCCATCCATGAATTTTTGAGTTATCAATAAGAGAAAAACATATTGTACATAACAGTACATGATCTCTTCCATTGAGGAAGTGGAAATGAGGCAGAACTGATCATTGCATAATTGTAAGCTTATATCCACAGTGTTGTATCTTTAAGTATGTATATTGCTAGTTTAGCTAATAATTCACAGTATTTGGTGTTGGTGAAATACATCATTTACCACAATTTTGTTCTTATATTTTCTACAGATTCAGTAATTAATTCAATAAAGTATTAAATGTTTTAAAGTATTTAAGATCAAATGATGTACCCAACATGTCTAAGAGTTACTTCTAATTCCTAGAAATAAAGATTTGGGATTATAAATAAATGTAAAAAATGTGTTTTGGAAAGTTGTCAAACATATATTTAGAGAACTATACAGTATGTTGTTGAGATATGGGTTGCCATAGCTCTCGTGTACACCATAAAAAACTATGAGGCAACAATCCTTGAAAAAGTATTCTACTTTGTTTCTCCCAGTTCCTTGTAGGCCAACCAGTGTCAAAGCTTCTCTACACTGCCATTCAGACTCTGCTGCAATTACATGGGAGCAAGCAAGCGGTGCGCTCTCTTATGTTGCAGTGGGTGTAACAGCAGATGGAAGTCACCAGACTGAGTGTAATAACACTTTGACCTACTGTGATCTAAGCGACCTGCAGTGTGGACAAACCTACAATGTGAATGTGTTCAGCCAGGATGAGTCCTGCTCCAGTGTGGAGAGTGAAAAGGCTCATGTGCAGACAGGTATTGTAAATATGTCAGAGTCAAACTATGAACAGTGTTCCTTGATGTGTTGTATTTTAGTGTGGTGGATAGTTTATTAATTTTACTCTTCTCTGGTATTCCCTCTCCTTCATCCCTTAGCTCCCTGTCCTCCACAGAATGTGGCTGTTGATGCACAATGTGATAAAGCTGCCATGGTCGTTTCCTGGTCCCCTAACCCTGATGCTCAGTACTTCCATGTAGCAGCAGTAAGCAACAATGGGGCAAGACTCTACTGTAACTCCACTGACACCATCTGCACTATCAACAATCTGCCTTGCGGACAGCACTACAATGTGTCTGTGCTCTCTGTAAGAGATGCTTGTGAGAGCAAACCAAGTGTTGTCGTGGAAACCTCTTCAGGTAAACCTAAGCAATTAACTGTTAAAGTAAAATGTACATATACAAATTAACTAAAGACAAATACGTTGTATACATGTCTTAGAAAAGCTTTGCTGATTTGGTGTAAAAGGTCAGGAATAAAATTGATCATTTTAAGCTAGAAAGCCATGGTAGAAAATCTACAAATAAAAGAAAACTTTGTTTTAGATAGAATCGTGATGCTTTTTTAGGGGCCTTAAAAAACAAAAACAAAACAAGAAGAAACCTCATGACTCTGTACAGCATATCAACAGTTCATCAGTTGATTAAATCTGAGCAGCTATTCTAAAATGGTGGTTCAATGTACAGTATAATTCTTTAAATGTAATGTTAGTTATTCATAGTATTCATCTAGATGATGATGCAAAATATCGTTTGCATAATCACGTCTGGTTATAATTACCTTTACCAAGAGATGCATGGTGCAGTGTCATGTCATGTGTGGTGAGTTTTCTTAGTAAACCTGCCTTATATGAACCCCCTACCCACCGAAGGTAAAGTTTGATCTTCAGGTTTAAGATTTTTTGCAGAATGCTAGTCTGAGTTGCATGCAGTACATCAAAATTAAAGTAAAACAGCTTCAAGATACAGACATTTAAAAAACTTCTCATAAAGACAATGGTAACTGCAATAGGTGACAACTCATGTTTCTTTTATAGCCGCTGTCAACATGTACATTCCTCTAAAGTATTACACTTTAATTGGTTTCTTGGACTTTTAAATCTTAAAAATGAATCCCAAAATCCTCACTGATTCATTGATGACCAAAACATAGGCGTCCTCTCAAGCTGCATACTCATCCACCTGTCTGTCACCCTCAACAGCTCCATGTGTCCCCATGAAACCCAGCGGCCGCCTGGACTGCGTAACAAATTCTGCTTGGGTGACTTGGGACAACTCAGCAGGAGCAACCAGCTACTTTGTGCTGGCTCAAGCAGTTGGCGGTCACAATTCCAGCTGCACTTCCTCCTCCTTGCCCTGTAGCGTCCCAGATCTGAAATGTGGGACAATTTACACCTTCCATGTCACTGCTATCAACAACCACTGTAGCAGTAATCAAAGCACCACCTTTGAGATTGAAACAGGTATTCACTGATGGTATAAGAGTGCCAAACTGTTGAAAGATTGGTTGCAGGATAGAGAGCATAATTTGTTTGACACTAGCTGCTTTTTCAAAGACATTTGTAGATTCACTCCTACTGCTAGTATTTTCTGACATTTTTGGATGTGTCGTTTAGGTCCCTGTGCTCTACAGTCTATCCATGCAACGACAGAATGCCACAGTGACACTATCCTGGTTGAATGGGAGTCAACAGTGGATACACCCCTGTACCTGGTGACAGCAGAGGCTGAAGATCAAACCTTGATTTCCTGTAACAGCTCATCCGATTCATGTACACTCCAAGGTGTTCGCTGTGGCATGCATTATAGCATCATAGTATCAGCTTCCTCTGATAAATGCAGCAGTCTCAGAAGTCCTCCAAAGAAGATTAAAACAGGTATTTTTCAGTCAAGCAAAATATAGTCTGATTCACATACTGGGAAATTCAAAGGTGTTTTGAATATTTTTAATGATTAGATGAATAACACCCCATTTTGATTTCTTTAGCGCCATGTGTCCCAAGCAGTGTGACAATGGTGCCACTATGTGAGGAGAATGGGGCTACAGTGATGTGGGCAAATTCCCATGTGGCTACATCCTATCATCTGACAGCCACAGGACAGGATGGTCACTTTATGACCTGCAACTCCTCAGTGAACAACTGCTCGCTGACTGGACTTCACTGTGGCCAGAGCTACGACTTAAGCATCACTGCCAGCGGAGACAAATGCACCAGTGATCCAAAAACATCATCCTTCAGAACATGTATGGATGATTTGATGCTCTAAGAGTTTTCACTTTCAATGGACATGTGCATTTCTAAGTTGTAATGGCTGATGACATTTATTTTGCTAAAATTAGATCTATGGATCATTTTAACTGTAGAGCATTAATTAGCAATCCTTTGGAAGAGCCTCTCATTGAAAAAACAAACAAAAAACAAACGATTCAGTTGACTGACTGACAATTGGTTATTGAATGTAGCTATGCTGAGAATTTTTTTAAATGCTATCTGTATTTTTTAGGGACATCATCTTAAAAAAAAGATAGATGTTCTTCATTTGTAGCTCTCTTCTAAAATATATTTTTTTGCTGCTACTTTCTGCATCAGGATTCCCATTAAATTAAGAGGGTTGGATTTGGATTTAATTAAAGGGCTGGTTTGGATTTAATTATAGAAAGAAATCTTCTGGTCACAAATGTAAAACAATTTCTTTTAGTTTTCATTTAATTTGTTAACCATAAATATGTAATAAGATGATCTGATAACTAATTTAAGAATCTGCACTGACTGGCTGCAGACCTGATTCCCTGACTGGAGACCTTGTCTTTCTTTCCTCCCAGTACCCTGTGCACCCTCCATTCTCGCAGTGGACATCGACTGTCACAGCAACTCTGCCGTCTTGTCTTGGGACACCACTGAGGGGGCTGTTGAGTATTTTGGTCATGCTCAATCTATGGATGGGGACTCCATCTACTGTGACAGCAGTAATCCTTCCTGCTCATTCAAAAACCTGGAGTGTGGTGACATCTACAATTTCACTGTTAAAGCTTCTGACAACATCTGTAACAGCTCAGCAAGTGCACCTCTGCAGGCAGGAGCAGGTAATTATAACTTCAAAAGCTAATACAGTAGTAAACCATTATGGAATAGCAAAGTGTGCGTTAGTTGCTTCCCTTAGAGTAAATATTTTGATCCAGTATTGTAAAAAAGAAAAGAAAAAAAAGAAAACTGGATTGTTATACCGGAAAAAACTTAGATAAAAAGAGCTAAGAATAAAGCAGGTCAAACCCAAATATTGGCTTTAAAGCTCATCAAAAACTCTGTTTTTGTCTTATAGGCTGTATTTTACATTTCTACTTGCACATATTATTTCTGATGCACATATTTCAATATATCGTTGCACCTATTTCCAATTTTCTTTGCAGTATTGGACAGAGATTAAGGGAACTCAGGAATTGCACTGCATTAGGGTTATTTCCATCCACTATAACTGCAACTTAATTTATGTTCAGTTTTCAATATCACTGGTAAAATATGATCTCTTTCCTCTTCAGCTCCCTGCCCGCCAACTCATCTGAAAGTCCGCATGCAGAGGATCGAGCAAATGCACTGGGCCATGATATCATGGGACACAGTCAACTGTTCAGATGTCGAGTACATGGCAGAAATAAAAGGCAGAATTGATAACAACCCACAAAGTCTGATGACTGTGTCATCCTACTGGCTAAGCAGGCCATACTTTGAGTTACCAATGCCTTGTAGCACAGCATACAATGTGACTATACGCTCCAAAAACTCAGGTGGAGTCAGCAAGCCATCCAGTGTCTACATTGGGGTCACAGGTAACATTATACTGTACTCATACTTCTGTCTTTGTATAGAAATGATTTAGTAACCTTTACATATTTCTATAAAAATACCTTTTTTCTTTTTCTTTTTTGGTGCTAGACTTATTTATATAACTTAATTTAAGCTTCAACAAGCAGTGAGTGTATAAACACTTTGTTAGTAGTTTATAACCCATTTTTATGTGTTTGTCATTGAATCGATTGAACTCTTAACCTGACATGAACATGTAACCTAAGATGACTTGTTCACTGACGATACATGTCATGAATATTAAAAACCTCCAGTCTTTTGTTAACAGCATTGCAATTGTTTCTCTTACAGTCCCTTGTACTCCACCGAATGTCACATACTCTGGTAACAGGCAGTCCGCTCTCCTGTCCTGGCACGAGTCAGTGTTTGCCACAAGATATATGGTCTACAGCACATCCGGAGGAACCCGTGTGGAGCTCTGCAACACAACAAGGACCTCCTGCCAGCTGACCGATTTCAATCCTAATGCCACTGAAGTGACAGCTACCAATGCAGTGGGAGAAAGCAACCCTAGTACAAGTATTAGAGGTCAGACTCAGCACAATAATTTTCAGTCTACACAGGAAACAGGAAGACACTTTATCAATAAGGTCATTTAGTTTCACCTTTGAAAGTAAGCACATGGTATTCTCATGACACATGAGTTGTTCCTCTTTCTTTTTCAGCCAATAGATTTAGATTTTCAGAATATGCATGACTTATCTGCTAAATTACATGTAACTGTTTGCTTAAAAACCTCATTTTAAAACCACCAGTCCAAACACTGCACTGGTGAGTGTGAACTTTAAGAAATAATGATAATAATAATGGTATGGGTAATTTTTTTCATTGCTTTGAACTAGATGTACAGAGCTAAAGATGTGAAAGAAGCTGATCAAGACTAGAAACCCTTTAGTTGTTGACAAAATATCTCTAAAGTTATGGTTCAGCATTAAGTGTACAAAAGTATTTAGTCCACATTAATGCTCCTGCTGAGAAACTAAGAAAGTGATACATATGAACTCAGAATTAAAATGTATCACATAAAACACCCGATCACAAGTTTTCATCTTCCTCAGGTCCAGTTGAACAGCGCAGAAGAAGAGATCTACGGGGGTCTCAACTCCATTCCCATTCAGGGGAAGGTAAGTACATTACTAACAGTGTATTGCACAACTTGAACATAGCATCAACAAGCTGTTTCCTCATGTGTTTGTGTTTGTGTTTATCTCTGTTAGGGCTTGAAACTCCAGACATGCTGTCTGTAACAGTAAGCAGTGGTTCCTTGAATGTGAAATGGAGGACAGTGAAAGAAGCGACTGAGTATATACTCGTCATTGAAGAGGAGCAGAGAGAAGAGCAGGCAAGCCAGCCACCGAGAGTGAGAAATGTGGAAGGTGACTTTTACATAGAGACTGACCTCAAACCCTGGACCACCTACTGTGTCAGGGTGGCAGCCAAGAACGCCATCAACCAAAGCAACTACTCCAGGCCACAGTGCAGAAACACTGGTGCCTCTCAATGAATCACACACCAATTTGCTTAGTAAACACTGGACTAAAGAGAAATGTCATTGTTTGGGTGAAATGTTTGTCTTCTTCATTCAGTAGTGTCCATTACAGAATTGTTACTGGTTCAATCTCAAAGAACTTTAGAGAGATAATTGTAAAAAGAAAGTAATCACAACTATAATGCTGTAAAAAATTATTCTGTTTGGGGTGTATCTTACTTGTGACAAAGAAATTATGATCAAACCTGTCAAGAACCTTTAGATCTGAATGCCTAAGAATTATAGCTCATAGAGGAATTGTAGCTGTCTAACAAAGTATTGCTGAAATTATATTTATCTAAATTTGTTGTATTTTTAAGATAGGCCATTAGATTTCTTGGATGATTGTCAAACCATGAAATGTAGTGTAAAAAAATAAACAGATAATTTATCAAGCAATATTTTTAAAACCATGCAGTATATTTTCTTTTTGATGTATGTGATGTCTTCCCATTTTGTGAATTACAGATTTTTTAACTGTTCCAAAAACAAATAAATTTGAAAAATCTGTGTAACAATTAAACACACCTCTGTGTTAAAATTACTTTTTCAAAATGTGAATATGTGTGATATACATACAGTTCCTGGATCTCATCCCTGTATGCAGACTCATCCCCTCATGAAATGAGTCTAGCAATTATATAATCTGAACATAATTAAGTGTACAGTGAGCAGTACAACAGTCTTTTGATGAAAATCACTTTGGCAGTAACAGACATAAATCTACATAAAGTGTAAAAGTGAAGGATGTAACTCTATTAGTGGAGGTCCAACAGCCATCTGACGTCCTCATGAGATGAGATTTATCTGTACTGTATTTTCCTCAGCTTTTCTTTTGTCCTTTATCTGTTATTCTTTACCACAGTGTTCCTCCCAACGCCCCAACATGTTGCATGAACATTACATTTATGTATATATTTGGCATTAGAAAATCATTTTTGACCAAATGGGAGTTTCAAGATATTTCAGGCAAAATCATAAATATCAACCTAAGTGCTCAAGAAAGTCAGGGGTTAAAAAAAGTTGGACTAATACATCATCTGCAAACCATGAACATCTTTAATACTATTTTGATAGAGGGCTTTTAAGTCAGTTTGGACATTGCTATCCTTAGCCATGCCATCTGGTATAAGAAGTTAATGAAACTTCTGTTAATGCAGAAATT
>JAPMNP010711998.1:0-10468 GCA_029874935.1 Atherina boyeri
ACACTAATACACTGAGGAGAAAATACTATTTCAAAGGTAACTTTGGTCAAATAAAAGTATACGCTCTGTCTGGTCTTCCTCGCTGTATTAGTGACATTTATTATTTGGCTTAGAAATCTTTTGAAAATGGCTACGTTTTATTTTAGACTTCTTTCTTATATAAGGCAGCACACACAAAACATAACTAACACCAGCCTTGGGCGTTAACAAAGTTTAAAAGTGAAATAACCTTTCAAAATGGTTTTATTTTGTTTTTTATGTAATCAAAAGTGGCAAACATTGTTTTTAAGACAGTTTTTGGCAATACAAATGCATGTCACAGCTGTTGACATCAAATATACATGATTTTAGAGCCCTCAAATTATTTTACAGTTTCTTTAAGCATTTTTTATTTTAAAGCATTTCACTGTGGACAGTCATAGCTATCACACTCTATAGAGTTTTTAAGCATGACCAAGGAAAAAGCTGGAAATGCACTCTCACTTCAAATCTGATCAGGTCACATACATGTTATATGGTACTTGGATGCAGTTTCATGATAAATGTAGCCTATCTTTTCAAAATTTTAATGCATACTTTAGATAGTTGTTTATTATAAAAACCAACAACTTTAAACATCAAGAAGCAAAAATGAATTCAGATGTTACAAAAGCCAACTTGATTGAAATACAGTTCTGAATAGACTTGATAACTTTTATTGGGTCCATATGTTAGAAATTCTACTGGACCATCCAGGTTTGGTAGCAAAACATGATCAATCCCAGGGTGATGGCGCCATTAAGTTTTTGAGGATCAATCCTGCATAAATCCTAATAGAATTTCAGACTGGAGCCCGAGGCCCTCAGGCATTTTTAGACCCTTATTACAGTCAAATAAGGGATTTTAAATGGCTTTGCATTTGCAGGCCAGACTGGACTGTGGAGTCTCATCCCTCATTGCTTTCTATCCATCCCTGAGATAGAAGCAGTGCTCCATTAGTTTCACTGTCCAGACGTGGACGGTCTCAATGGATGGGCTTGTCACGGCTCCCTCATTTGCCCCATGTACAGCAGGGTTTGTTATCACACATCTAATTAGAACTTGATAAAAAATATTTCACAAAAATCCAGTCATTAAATATAGTTTAAGGAGATTTATGGTCAAATATGCCTTAAAGATCTTTTAATGGCTCTGCTGACTTGTTAAGTTTGTAATTAATGATCTTCTAATACATACTGTGGTGTGATTTAGAAAGCACAATGAGATTCTGGGAATAAAGTCGTTTTGGAAAAGGGCATGTGGGGCTCCCAGAAGCTATATTAAATAGTTCTGCTCAGCCTGGTTTGCTTAGAAACATGAAGTCTGCTGTGAAAAAGTTCAAACACATCAGTGACCATTTTTTTCTTTGCTATTGAGTAGGGAATAGTGAATAATTATAAAACAGTCACAGGCATCCCCGCCTTATCTATTGCAGCACTTGCATTTTTAAAGTATATCACAACATAACAGTTTTATGAAAGCACTTGGAAATATCTCATCTCAAAGTCCAACTATTCAGACAGTAAAACTAATAAGCAAATGCATATGTATTAAACTGTAAATACATTAACATCCCCTGTTTCATTGGGAGAGTAATGGTATCCTTATTAGCATAATTAATGACAAATGGCAGTGAGGCATTGGTGGATTGGTTCTAAGGGATGATAAATTGGTAGATGCCCAGGTTAGTGGCTGCCAAGGAGGCCTCTTTGGCTGTCATCCCTCCTGCTTCTGCTCTGGCACAGTTCATTACTCACCGTGTGAGATGCCACTTTACATTGCCCGGTACTGTGAGCATGGAAAACTTAATAATGCCACCCACAACCACATAGGGCCTGCTGTTTTACCCACAGTCCAGAGGGCAAGTAGCTCAGCAAGGGCTCAGGGTGGAGGGGAGCTCACGGCTACACAGGAATCGTCTCCTGCAGCTGCACTGATCAGAACAGATCACACGTCAGTCTCTACTTCAGGGGAGCTGGGGCCATATGACCCAGTCTCCAGCGCTGCTGAGTGTTTCTTGTTAGGATTTCTGGGGCTCACCACATCCCTCGCATCATTACGGGTTAGTTTGCCCACAGAACCGCTAATTAAGAGGGGATTTGTGTAATTGTGCCTTCTGCTGTGTCCCATCCGGCACATGCAATTTACTGTCAGCCCTCTGCCAGCTTTTACACTTGTCCAGAGAGGCGTACCCCATTTATACACACATTCTGCTGCACATTTACCAGCAGCCACAGCTGGGGATCAATGCCAGTGCCATGGCAGTGCCTTAAAATAGTCTGTGCTGCTGATTAAAGTCTGATTGTCCATTTTATTTCACAAGAGCTCTCAATAGCTGGCGAGCAGAAAGGGCTCTCCCAGTATTTCTTCTGCGCTTACAGCTTTAAAGATTAACAAAAATATGACCTCACAACTCTTGCACTTCAGATTTAACAGCCTGTTCTACATACAGGCTCAACTTCTTCTAACTCTGATGTTTTATTTGGAGAGAAGTTATCACATACACATGCACAGCAAAGCATCTTGAGTTACGCAGCTGGGTTTGCAGCCATTACCCTGTAAATGTCACAGGCTATGTCTGCTACCTGAGAAACTGATGAACCAGCACCCAGCTGAGATTGTCTTCTGGCTCAAATCCTCAAGCAGAATTCAAGGACTGCTTGTCACAGATGAAAAAAGAAATGGGTCAATCTACGTAAGAAGCCATTAACATTCCTCTGATAGAATCATTTTTCTTATTGTATGTTATCACAGGGGAAAATGGGATTTAAACCAAATAGTATCAACTGATTTTATATTTGTGGCTTGTTTTCACCATGTTATAAGAGTTAACTTAAAAGTTATGAAAAAAGTCTTATATCAATTACCATTACCTATATATTAAGATTTAATGTTGTTTTAAATGTGTTTCTTGAATTTCCGTTTAGGTGGACAAAGGATAACATTACATAAAATTGTTTAACTTCTTTCTTCTGCTTGTTTTCTGTTTCCCCTCCAGTTTTTCTCCATTAATCTAATGTGTGAGCAGCCGCAGCCTGTAATGTGTAACTATAAACAGTTTTATCCACCAGATATTTTTCATACTACTCTTAGTATTTGCAAACCTTTTAAACTTGTTTACATTTTTCAACATTCAGATGAAATGAAATTAATATTTAAGCATAAACTAACCGTCTTGCTGTCAGGAGAATTGCAACATAAGGTTGCACACACTTCAGTGAGACTGTGGAAATAAGCCGCACACTGCTAGCAGAGACAAATAGAAATAGATTATCAGAAACCCTCAACATCATTTCCGCACATAATCTGTTTGGATATCAATGTTATATGCTTTTTTGAATGTTAATTGACTTCCAAGTAAACACTTGAATAATTAAAAAGTTACACTTCCATTTTGCGAGCGAGATTTTTTTTATGTATTGAAAAGTTATTCTAATTTTTTCTCCTTTTTTGCTCATCTGTCTAGAGGGTTTGAAAAAGTGGGGAGAAGATAAAAGAAAAAGAATGGGTTTCACAGAGCCATAGTCATTAAAAGAATCTGAAAATAGCAACTCGCTATCATCTGTTCTCATAGCACGGGTCAGGAGCTCTGACACCTCCAAAATTCCTCCTGTCAGGGTAGGGGGCCATTTGTATTCTCTCTCATTAGGCAATTTGACTAATGACCTGCCGCGGCTGCAGAGTTACTGAGGGACCCAGAGCCTCGCGCCCTCTCTCTTGCAGCAGCCTGAACACACACCCTCCATTGGAATGGCACAGATGGCATGCCCGGGCGACAAAATAAACTACAATATGTCTCCGAGATGCTGTCAGGCCTGGGCACTATTTCTCATGTCAGAGTGGGGCTAAGGGCTGTGAGTGGGCATAGGGGGTCCTCCTCCAGCTCCCTGTTCATCTACTCACCATTATCTGCACTGGTGACAGAGAGCAGGGTCTGCAACCAGAATAGCATTTCCATGGTCTGCATAAAGAATCTGGCTCAAATTGAGAGGCACATCAACATGGAAGGCATTGCAATGTGTTGCCTGGCTGCACGCAGAGAAAAGGTAACCTCCAATTGTTCTGAATGGGAGATACAGCAGATAATAGATAAAGCTTTACATTAATTTTCTTGTGATTTAATGGCACTAAACAAGAAAATCACTAGTGAAAAAGTTGTAGTAGATATTCATTCTAGCTTGCATGTTACTGCCCTGACTTTGACTTCCTCACTTAATTCAGGAGCGAGACAGATTCACCCAAGTAATCATACCAGACAGAGATCAATGTAATTCTGCTGAATTAGTGAAGTGTAAAATAAAAGTTCATCAACATTCCTAAAGTGCTACTCTTGAGTTGTGGTTCAGGTAATATGGGGTATGCTCGATCACCCACGCATATTTTTCCATCAGTCAGTGTCGGAGCACAACTCGATGTGGTTTATGCGCCTTTGCGTGTGTGTGTTTGTCTGCACTTGTGTTGTGCATAGCTGTGTCTATTGGAGCCCTGGAAATGCAATGTATAGTGTTGCTGAAGTCCTGGGTGACAGTGCATCCAACAATGGAAGAGTGAGGGATTAGTGCTCAGCCCAGCGTACGAGGGAGCCCTTCCCGCCCTGAAACAGCCATTCATCTGTGCCCAGGGGCTGGAGATGACAATGCAGCCATTGCTCATCGCACCTGACGGAGCCATTAATAAGGCAATGATCCACACGGGCCCTGTGCTGACTTCGTTCTTTACACTACAATCACTCAAGCCACAGGGTCCTCCTTACTTAACGCCACCTCTGTGCTCACAGCCATCATCATCACCATCATCATCATAGTCACTGTACCCAAAGTCCTGCCAGATGTTTTCATATTGACTGCACTCACATACTCCAAATGCCAAATAACTACCCAATTCCCCACACTGCAATATACTCATGAGTTAATGGAGTGTAGCCAGGCCGTTGAGCAGCTTGAAAATGCTTCATAGTGGGATTCCTGGTCAGAAGATTGGATTTACATTGTTTTTGCCCTTTGCACCTTTAGATTACTCTACAGTAAAGCATCCATCCTTTACAATCAAGTCATCTTCTGCGCCTCTTCATTTGTCTGGATGTAAGATAGGCTCTCTAGTATAGATGGTAGAGGAATACAAAGTGAGATCTGGTTTTAAATGTAATCCTTGAGCAATAAAGAAACCCTCGGCCTTCAGCTCTGTGCATTCATCTGTCCATGCCATGCAGATCCATCAGCAGCCACAATCTCTGCTTCCCACTGCTGGCTATTGACTTAAATGTATTCTTCCTACTTACCTCTGTCTGGTGTTGGTGCTGCCAGCGACACAGTAGGGCATGTTTATTCCCTTGTAGTTACGAGCTTAAACAAGTCATCTTACCAGCCGGCTTGACTGGCTTTTTTGCTTCAGACAACCACAAATTCAGAGCTGCTGGGATGAGATGGGTGTTGAGGCTTTTAATAACTCTTGAATCCATCCACCACGCATTTTTTTTTTTTTTTTTAGCCATGCTTGAGCCATGACTTTAAGAATCTCAGTCTGCCAGTTGGTCTGTGCACCGCTTTTATCTAAGCAGGATTGCCTTCACAACTATTTGATGGGTTGCCATGAAATTGAGTGCAGATGTTCATGGTGCCCAAATGATAAATCCTTATGACTTTGATGATCCCCTGGCACCACAGCTAGTGATACATTTGAAGTCTTATGTGAAATATTTACATTTTTCCCCCATTTTTTTCAGTACATCGTATAAGAAGCATTTATAGCTTCACCTTTAAGTTAATGTTAAACTGTTGAACAAGGTACATTTTTATCATGTCATCCTCATTATTGTGTGCAAAGCAAGCTAAGTGGTGCTCAAAACACCACTTAAAAGCAGTATGGGAGATGACTGGAAGCCAAGAAATGAAATAAGTTTTCTTTTGGTCCTCAGGGTGAAGGTCATGCTTTGATTACAAAGATCACATTGTACTACATTTATGAGCAAAGTGCCAAACCATGGATCTATGTAATTGCCAAGAGAGGATAGGAAGTCACATAAGTGTCAAAGTGAGGGGAAAATTTATAATTTCATACTTTAAAATATTGCTGTGAACGGGAAAACCCAAAAGGAGCATCAGCTCCCAAACGATGACTCATGAAGAGCTTTGGCTTACATTTATGAGTTCCTTTTCCCGTACCAGCGGTCTAATGGACTGTAGGTTAAAGAGCAGCAGTTGGAAGCTGGGTCTCTTGATATTTGGAGCTCCTGTCAAAGCCAGCTCCGGCAAGTTTTGTGCTTCCAGAATTGGGAGTTTTATAATGAAGCCGAGCAGCTGCAGTTTTCCTTTCAGCCTGGAAACGAAAGGCTTTGTGTCTCTTGTCACCCTGTGTTAATTTGGGCCCTAATGTATTTTATAAACAAAGGGCTGCTCTCTAGCCTGACAGTCGTGACACCTTGATTCCAGTGCAGGATGCATGCAGGACGGGGTTACACCATTAATAATCAACTGGCAGCCATCACACCATTTTAACCACGATCATTATGATAAAGGGCATACACTTAATTACAGGCCTGCTTAATTATAGCTCTGTTGAAGCTCGTTTGTTTGGTCAAATGCTAATTATACCACCACGCTCCTGGCAAGTCCTCATTTCAATCCACTTTTTTGCCGGCTGAACAGTGTGGCGTATTTTCATGCAAATTTGATATCTGGCGAATGTTTTGTCTCTTCTCTTTCTCCTTTTCTGTGCCTAGGATGAGTGTGTCTTTGTTTCAGAGGTGAACATCTTTCAGACAAGACAGAATCGGGAATAATCAAGAGTAATTAAACTGGAAGAGGGCTGGGTAGAAAGAGAGAGTGGAGGTGCTCAAATACAGCTGAGAATAAAAAAGCCTTTCATCTTCTCTCAGTAGACGGAAGGAGGGGAGGTGTCGGGGTGGCTGGGGATGTTGATAGCTTTGCTGTTTTATAATCCCACATTTAGTCTTGAGGAAATACTCAGGATCAAGACCAGGGCGTAATATGTTTTGGTGTAAAAGTCAACTTTGTTTTTGTCTTTCTTTAACTTTTCTTTCAGCTCTGGATGATGTGCCCTTCGTGATCTCGGAGAAGTTTCATGAGAATCCCCAAGAGGTAAAAATTCTTTAAAGGCCTGGAGAAAAAGACATAATACTGTCTTTATTATATGTGTAACATGAGAGTAATAATGGCAGTTCCTTCTCCTACAGCATCCCTTCAGGTGAACAACTCTTCTTTCCTCGTCTTTCCTATTCTTCCCCTTACATCTTTCCCTTTCTTTCCTCCAGACTGAGTGATGAATGCGAGCAGTCAGGCAGAGCTGGCTCAGTGCAGTCCATTTGGCTGGCTGGCAGTAGTTGTCACTATGGCCCCGTTTGTATTGACACAGAGAGGGAGAGGATTAAAGATTTTAAGCATGCTTACTTAGCCATGAGCCTAACCGCCATGTTTCTTGTGTTTTTTTTCCTTCTTCTTTTTTCCTCTCCCTCCTCCTCTCCCTGCTTTTGATTTCAGATGCAGCAAGTCAATTTAATGGGCATTACGATCAAATCCCTGGCAGAGATCGAGGAGGAAGTGAGTAGAGGCTGCAACGCTCGGCTGCCGCTGACGCCGCTGGCCCAGAATGCAAAGCAAACGGTCTTTGGGTTGTAATTAAGTGTCTGAGACAGCGAGGCCCTGTTGGCTCCACTAAGCCCCAATTGAATAAAAGCATGGCCATGCAAGGCAGCCATTCTCTTTTAAAAGCTTCATCTCCTGTTCCAAAACACTTGACTTTTATTCCTCAATTCTTCCCTCTAACAGCTCAATCTAGCATCGCACATCTCAAGGGGCCTTTCTGGTCACATTCCTCATGTTGAACTTTTTTTTAAGTTTCCAATCAGGCACATAGTTAAAAAGTTAGAGATTATGTAGAACAAATAAAAAGCACTACAAAGTCTCTCCCATTTCTGATGAAATACTGTAGCCTACAGGCATCACTAGGAAGAAAATCATCTGTGCGGAGCTCCTTCTTTATAGCTCTTGTGTTAGTGTGAGCAAGAGACAGAAAGAGAGTGAGCACGCCTTTGTGTGTCTGTGTGTGTGTGTGCTTTAAAGAGAGTGACAACCCCCCTTCTCTCTCATTAGCACGGTATCTTGGTATCAGAACTGCCAGGAAGTGACAGACCACTGTAAAAGAACAGGTGCTGTTGGGTTTGAGATGTGTTACAGAGCAAACACTCCCTCATCAAACCGGGTGTCTGTTCTGCACTCTGCCTCTGTCTTCTGTCACATACTATCCAAATCACACAGAGTCGCCATCTTGTCATCTGGTCATCTGAATGAAGCTCATTGCAGGCGCAGGTACTAATGGCATGTACGTGTGCGCGTGTATTTGTGTGTGTGTGTGTGTCCAGGATGGAGACGGGCTGACTGCTCATCCTATATGTTTTCATCCTTTTTTTTCTCCTTCTTCCTCCCCTCTCCACTCTAGCTTCCTCTCTTCCTCCTCCCTTTCTTCTTCTCAGAGAGTGTGATTAGCAGGAGGACACATGGTGAGCTGAGCTGGGGAAGAGAAGGGAAGGGCATGAGAAATCATTAATTACAGCCGCGCTGGAGCTGATGAAGTAAATGTGAGATAGTGTAACACACAGGATTTAGTGAAGTGGACGACAGCACAAGATTAATGGCGGGGCCAGGCTGATGAGGATAAGTCACAGCTTAGCTTGATAATTAGTTTCCAAGTGGAAACATCCCTCACCATTGTGTTATTTTTACTTCTCTCCGCTTATTATTACCCTGCGGTGAGATGTACAGAACAAGGGGGAAATAAAGTCGGTGATTTTCTTGCAAACAAGCAGGACTGTGCGCAGCTTTTATTATTTTTCTGCATCACACTATACATTTCATGTCGATTACGCTCTCTGTGGTTTCAGCTTCTGAAGAGTGGGCAGCCCAGTCATGGTTGCGCAAAACAACAAAGGCACAATTGTGAAATTCAGAAAAAACTGTTCTGGTATGAAATTGGCCTCTACTTTTCCTCATTGTTTTGGGCTTCATTTCTTCTTGTGTTGTCCAGAAGAGGTCACTGTCTTTGGATGTAGCACTTCTTCCCCCTACTTAGAAACACTCAGATTCCAATTGCCTTGTTTCCAAAAACATAGATTCATGAAAGAGATGTAGTTTCTAGAATTCTCCATATGCACATGTAATTGAGGAAAACTGTTGTAATCACAGTCCCAGTTGTAGATAAGACCATTTCCTAACAGGCATCACTTAAGCCATGTCTCAGATGATGTTGGTTCCAGCAATTAGGCATTCTTTTCATTTCCCAAATGACTCGCAAAACTTGCGGATATTATAATTGCTTTTAGCCACGCATATCTAATTTGTGTCTTTTTAAGTGTTAATTAGTAAGCGATTTAAAGTGACATCTTTATGTAGTTTGCTCTGCTGAAAAATGTTGTTGGCGGCTGGCTAATGATTTTCAGAGGGAGTATGGTAGAGTGGAAAAAAGTGTGTATGCACACATGACAAGGTTTTCATTAGCACCTATGTATGATTGGTTTTTAGTGCTTGTAGGGAGTTATCTGTGTGTGCGCTTCTCTGCCTGCTTGTGTATGTTGCTGTATGAATGTATGGAAGGACAGTAGTGTACAGGGGTGTGTGAGAGGTAGAGCTCCAAATAGAGGTGGAATTAATGAAGACAACATGTCACATATTTTTGGCAGTGGAGCAGGGACAGGAAATGAAGCTCGGCTCGTCTGGGTGACTGCCGCCCATGTTCTAGTGTGTCACTGTCCTGTCAGCCTGTGTGTAAAACTGGCAGACATTGATACATGCTCTCCCTGATAACACCCCATTCCCCCATCCATCATCCACACACACACATCCACACATGCACACGTACACACCGGAATATTTATTTACTGTGCCAGATGTTGAGAAGGATTTTTTGTGGTAGTGGGGGGGCTGAATTCTTTCACAAATAATAGGCGTGTGATATGTGACAGGTTTGGGGTAACTTGCAGCTTCTCTTCAAGTAGATGAAAATCAGAAAAGGTGTTTTTTTGTTTTTTTTGGAGGTTTTTTTTTTCCTTTTTTTTTTCAATGAGAGCACCCAGTTTCAAAATGTCATCTAGTGTGGCTCAGTGGCTTAGGTGTGAGAGTTGGAAACTTATTTCAGTGATCATACAGCATCACCTAGTGCCGTGCTGCAGTAATACAGCTCTCTGAACTTGGTGAATTGAGCCTAACTTTTTATCAACAAACTTAAATATTCAGCCACTAACAAGAAAATCGTCATTATAGCTAAACCTTTTTAGCTGAACTATTATTTTAACACTATTTTATTTTCATTTTATTCAATTGCCTTTGAAACTTTTTCTTTTCTTTCTTTTTATAATCTGTCAATGATATGAACTAGTGGAATAGGTTTTCGGGGGGTGGGGTTCAATTACACCAGGAAGCTACTTTGAAGATTTAAAGAC
>JAPMNP010712009.1:0-10621 GCA_029874935.1 Atherina boyeri
GTGTTTCTCTAACACCAGTACTTTTACTTGTAATTGAGTAATATTTTAGCAATGTAACAGTACTTGTACTTGAGTAAAAATTTTCAGTAGCCTAGTCTTTCCACCACTGGCTATAACCAACATGATTGTATGAATACATCCAACATTGTATCAACAATTAAAGTAGTGGCTGATGAGGGGATCATTTGTCTGGAATGTAGCCTACTGAACCCTCTATGGCTACATTCAGTGGGATAAAGCAGTAGGCTATATTACAATATTCCCATCTTGTCAGACTGGTTTCTAAAGATAAAAAAAACGAAAACATTCTTGAGATGTAGGGGGTTGTAAACAAAAACGAAAGTGCTAACTGACGCCCTGAATAGGGGAGGGCTTGGACGCTGCTTAAAGGTGACATCTTGTGGTCATTACGAGGAAACATGCTGTAACACAAACTAATTCTCCTGAATTGAAGTTCAACTATAAAATAACACCCTTGCTCGCCCATATATTCAATAAGAGGGTTTGATTTAATCTGGTTAAAAACAAAAAAATACTGCCATTAAAATACATTTTTAGATTAAATTTGTGCTGCTACTCGAGGTGCTGAGGATTCACTCACCTGCGCATCAAGGGAAAGTGAGCAGCATACTAACGTCATGCGTAAGATAAAAAAAAATATATCACAACGTTGCCTTTTAAGCTGTAAAAAGTCAAATTATGCTCTTAAAACGTAGGTGCTAGCACAATATTAAGTTTGTCATGTTTCCTGGTTTGTTTTGGGATCTTGAATGCCACTCCATAGAAGTTTTTTTAATCGGATGGCGTAGGACGGAGTCTACGCATGCGCTGGTAGCTTTCAGCACAACAGGCAGTCTTCTCCTTGCTGGGAGTCGGTCAGGTGATGAGTGGGCCTCAGTTAAATATTTATAATGCATTTTCTTCTGTTTCTTCAATTACTCTGTATAAACATGACATAATTATTTACCTTGTCTTAAGTATTTAGTTTTTGTAGATGGACACTATAGGACAATTAATCGTTTCGCTCCAGTCACATAATTTGAATTCATGAATTGAATAAAAAAACAAAACAAACAGAAAACAGATAAAGCTATAGGCCTATGGTTTTCTTAAGTAGTCTGCAAATCCCTTCACTTGAAAAGACAATTAGATTTCGAAAAATAGTCTATAGATAAACTTATTTGATAGCTGACACTGTGGATAAAAATTAATACTGGTTCCTCACACATCAAATTTATGATAACATACTCTAATAAAGTGTAATTTATTTAGAGATTAGTTATATCAAAACGTAATGTTTTGGATTAGTAGGCTATAGCGCCTTCTCTATTAGGCACACTAGATTAGTAGAGTTAACAGCGACATCTTGTGGACACTTTGCAGAAACACTAGTATCAATGTTCCTTTGGAGTTTTTAATGGCATTTTCAGTGGTCAAAGTAAATGAAAGAATGAATAAATAAATAAATTGCAGTTGGTGTATATTTTTAGTATCAAAGTTGAAATTTAGATGTCTACAAAGTCATTATGGTAAAGTAGATTGTGTACATTTGTTTTTCTTTTGCTCTCATGCTGTAAAAAAATCACATCAGCAAATCCACTGGTATCATTAACCTGAAAACATCTTCTCTGGTGTGTGATTAAGAATTACATATTACCTCATGGTGGTGGTCATTATCATACCTACCATCTTGGAAAGTTCAAAGTTTGTCTTCAGCTTTGTGTTGTGAAACAACTCCCTGGGTCATTTCGAGTGAAAGCGTACAATGTTCGTCAAGTAACTCTATGGACCATGCAAAGTCCTTTTACCTTTTCATCTTTGCGTCACAGAGAGAGCAAAATACTAATTATCTGCTTGCAGAGACAAACTGACTCGGAGACAACATGCACTTTCTTTGAAATTGCCAGTTTATTATCTTGCAAACACCGTTTTATCAGCACATGTAAAATTGAAGACATCATATAAAATCAAAGCAGGATCTGCAGGGACAAAGGGTCTTATTATTTGAACTTTACACTTGGATCATGTAGTGAAGACATGTTGAAGAAGTCACAGAGGTAAATCAAGGCAAGTGCTGAGTTATCCACACAAGATGTTCAAATTTGTTTCAGAGTTTATTAAAACAAAGCCTGAGCTGGCAAATCAAATATGATGAATATTCTGGCACTAGACAGTCAAGATGTATCTATCTACAATATTTCTTGCTTATTAGATTAAAAATTTACACTCTGTCAGAAGAAATGTGGAGAATTTGCTGAGCTATTGGGCAACAGGAATTGAGCTAGCTGAGCTGTAAGGAATTGATTATACATATAATGTTGATGAACACAATAGAAAACAATGCAGTGTGTTTCGACTTAATAGAAAAATCTTTAAAACCCATTCAAGTTGATTAAATCAGACTAAGACTATCATTCCCTTCAAAAAATGTTCACTATCTTTGAACTTTGCTCTTTTAAACCAACAGACGCACAAGTGATCAAACCAACCCCTCACTGCAAGAAAGGAAACTTGTGATTGGCTGGAAGTGCTGCACACCCCTGTTACTTCCCCTATCTCTGTTCTAGAGTCCACTTTTTAACTTTGGAGACCCTCTTACCTCAGTCTCTTCCAGGAGTAGGTCTTAGTCCAGCACCTGACTGCAAAATGTCTGACAAAGGAGCTTTCGACACCAATGTTTTAACCCTCACCAGATTTGTTTTGGAGGAGGGTAGGAAGGCCCAAGGAACAGGTGAGCTAACAAACCTGCTCAACTCCATCTGCACAGCCGTCAAAGCCATTTCTACTGCTGTCAGGAAGGCTGGGATCGCTAACCTGTAAGTAGTATTCTTCATTTACTTCCAATGAAAGAATCATGATAAAAATCTGTACTTGTGAAGAACTAGGTTACTTTTGCAAGTTTAAAGTTCAGTGATCGGTCAATAATTTTTTTTTTATTAGTTGAATGTTATCAATATACATTGTTTTCAGATAATGGAAAATATTCATTTAAGATTTCATTTATTGATACATGTGCATGTGCGGTATGGAATTGAGGCATGCTGTTATAACTGAGCCCTGGGCTAAAGATAAACTCTCCCGATGCAGAGGTCAAGAAGATAATGCATTTTATGAGATTAGGGCAGTTTGTGTTTATTTCTTTGAAATTACATCATATTGAGACTTTTATCAGTATTCATGGTGTGAATATTTTACTGCGCTCCTCTTTCCTCATCTTGGAAGATATGGCATTGCTGGAAGTACCAATGTGACCGGGGACCAGGTGAAGAAGCTGGATGTCTTGTCCAATGACCTGGTCATCAACATGATCAAGTCCTCCTTCAGCTCCTGTGTGCTGGTCTCAGAGGAAGATGAGAAAGCCATCATTGTGGAACCAGATAAGAGGGTATGTATATTTATACATGACCTTTATATTGCTGTGTATTACTTGTTCTTTTGTTTATTTGTTTCTTGTATGAGTGACAGTTGAGGGTTCTGTCACTATTCCTCCAATTGATCATGCGCCCTGGCTACTTGGCCACAGGGATGTCTCATTGGTTGACTGATCAGCACACATAACTCTTTCCTGGGAGGCTGTGGTTCAAGCTCTGCCCTCCTTTCACCCTTCAACATTCATAAAAATAACTCCTGTTTTTTCTTAATTCTACAGGGAAAGTACATTGTGTGCTTTGATCCTCTGGATGGTTCCTCCAACATCGACTGTCTTGTCTCCATTGGAACAATCTTTGCTATCTACAGAAAGGTTAGTGACTCTGATTCTGCATTTTTATTCCAAAATCATAAAAGTTCAGCAAGACGGATCAATTGCTGGGATGGCCTCCAGCTTCCCTACGACCCTTAAACGGACTAAGTAGTATAGAAAATGTATGAATGAGTGAATAAAGCACATCATGTGAGTGTTTATGAAAGAAATATTATTGAAATTTGGCATCAGCAATAGCTGCATTAAAAGCAGGCAGCACATTGTGTTGCAGTGCAGTGGCAGCAAATATGAGGCAGAAAGTAAGACAGAAAAAGATTGAATGTTTACATTTGACGTGTGGCAGATCACATGGGAAGTAGCAGAGCAGCTCGAGTTTCCTGTCTGGTCTAGTTTTTGAGCCTTGCTCAATTTATTAGGTCAGGTCTGCATATTTGAGGTCATATCATAAGTGCGCTAGCATTATAAAGGCAAATAGACTTTCCATACTAATAAATGCTCAAAGGTGTAGCCTTTCTTCTTGTGTTAAAGTGACACGCCACCATTTGGGCAAATAGGCTCATTTTCCACCTCCCCTTGAGTTAAACAATGGACTTTTCCCTTTCCCTGTTCGTCCAGCTGATCTCTAATCATTAGCATTAGGTGCTAATGGTCTAATCCCATTCAATGATTCATGCTTAACTAAAACCACAAATGGGGTCGCCAGACTCAGAGAACGGCTGGACGAACAGGAGAAAGGTAAAAGTCAACTGTTTAACCTCGAGGGGAGGTGGAAAATTAGCATATTTGCCCAAATGGTGGTGTGTCCCTTTAACATTATGCCATTTTGAGGTTCTGTCATTGGTCCTACTATGGCTGGTAAAATGATGAATGGAAAAAGTTTATTGTTATGATTCATACTGGTCCTGGAACTATAAATGTAGCTCTGCCTCAAAAACTACATTACCACAGAATATATTGTAATTGTTTCGGGAACTAGCTAGAGCAAGAAAAGATGCACTAATTAAGGTGAACTATATTTACTGTGGTGATCCTCCCTTGCTGAAACTATTTTTACCATTTACTGAGGAAGAAAAAGAGGCGAAGATAATAAAAGAGCAAAGTAAGGAGAGGCTAAATACACTGTTGGTATAATTACATCCTCCTCCCCATATATCCCTGTTAAAGACAGGAGCATTGTAACCACATCATACCTCATTGGTTCCTTAAATTTCTTACTGATTTCTGACACTTTTCCACAGACCACAGATGGGGAACCATGTGAGAATGATTCCCTGCAGCCAGGCAGAAACCTCGTAGCAGCTGGTTATGCCCTGTACGGCAGCGCCACCATGATGGTCCTCTCCACTGGCCAGGGAGTGAACTGTTTCATGCTTGACCCTGTAAGACTAAACTGTAATAAATGGCATCAAAACTGATAAGGAAAAGTATGAATAACACCAGTGCATATTTGACTGCATGTTTCCTGTGTTTTCATTTTTCCCCCCAGGCGATTGGTGAGTTCATCTTGGTGGATCGAGATGTGAAGATTAAGAAGAAGGGAAAAATCTACAGTTTGAATGAGGGATATGCACAGCAGTTTTATCCAGATGTGACAGAGTACCTACAAAAGAAGAAATACCCAGAGGTAACAGTCAATGAGAGGGCTACTTTTCTACTGTGAGACCGACCGGGGCTCATATCTGTTAAATTGATGTCTGTGTTGTATTTAAGTGAGGGAAAATTGTTTTGGATTGAGAAAATCATGAAGGTGTTTTCATAACCAGAGTAATAAATATTACATTTCATTATTTCCAGGATGGTTCTGCACCATATGGAAGTCGATATGTTGGTTCAATGGTGGCAGATGTTCATCGAACTTTAGTGTATGGAGGGATCTTTTTATATCCTGCAAATGTTAAGAGTCCAAAAGGCAAGGTGAGGAGGTGGACATGCTATACTTTGGACAGAAAATAATATCTATTCTGTGTTTTAGTACTATAAAAAAAACATTAATCTCTATTTTCTTATTATATCATGACTATTCTCTTATGTGCTTCTTAGCTGAGGCTGCTTTATGAATGCAACCCCATGGCCTTCATCATGGAGCAGGCCGGAGGCATGGCCACCACTGGATCACAAAATGTTTTGGACATCAAGCCCACCAACATCCACCAGAGAGTTCCTGTAGTCCTGGGATCCCCTGATGATGTTCAAGAATATATTTCCATCTACAAGAAGCACAACAAATAAGGTAGTCAGGCCTGATATGCATACTCATCATGCTATAATGTAGGAATCAGCATGCAAGCTGTACAAATATGAACGTTTTCTCTGATTTGTTAAATTCAGCAGGTCATGAAGGTCATCAAGTCTGGTGGTGCAAAAAAACCAATCGGGACCAACAACACAACCAAGAGGCACAGTGAAATTATCCATTTAGCTTTTTTTTTTTTTTCCATTTCATTTTCTGCATAAAGAAACCAGAAGCTTCCCTGGATCTACAAAATTCTGCCTCACACTGTGCTGATTCCATCTGTGTGCTCTTTGAGAGAGTAACCCTGTATTTTTTAAATAAAGAAAACTGGAAAGATGCTGATGTTGATCACTGAGTTGCCAAAGTCAAAGACAGATCGTCATGTCTGTCTCAGTGCAAAGATGAGCTATTTCCTGTGGTGAAAAATCACATTTTAGATCTGGAAGCAAGGAAACAAAGATTCCCACAGACTGCATCGGGGTGATTGTAATGATTTTACTTGTTTAATCAAGCATACATCTTTGAATACAACAACAGTCTAAATCCAGTTTGATGGTCAAAAATGTTCAATATTGGTAATGAGGACATCTGTTCTTTTTCAACTGGCTCCTATTTGCTGCTCTAGGAATGTAAACAACCAGTCTCTCTATGGACCCAGATTCCTCTGAATTTGAGGAGTTTTTCCAATTTTCATGTGCAAACAGTGCTGTCTTCTCACATTGCTGCAAAGAAAGATGAGAATGCAATTTCTTTGTTGATCATCCTTTTGGAAATAATGGCATTTACGGATGTATATCCATATATCTAATATCAAATATATTTACAACTTTGTTTTTTTGAATTCTAAACAACCCCAAAAAGATATATACAAAATTAAAAGAAAAATTGCTTGGACAGTTAATTTTCAGTGGTTTTTCTGGATATTTCTTGAAATGTTTTTCATGTTGCCGATGATGCTAAACCAATTGGAACACTTTTAGGTGACCTACTTGTTATTAATATTAAATACACGTGTTTGTGTTGGTTTAGAAGAAAAACTTTAAAATCATACAATTTTTCAAACTGGACATTACATTTCTAAAAGAGTTCTGATGTAAAAGCAGTGATGCAGAAGCTGTTGCTGACCTTTTAAAGCTTGTCTAGTGAGGTTTATTGACTGTATCTTAGGTATGCTCTGAAACAAAATGTCGTTAAAACCACAGACTCCTTGACTTCTCTGCAAAACTGTTACAACTCTTTGTGCCTCCACAGAGCCAGGAAAACAATGTCAGACCTCTCACATCGTGGTTAAAATCTGTTCACCATGCTGCCCTCTGGAAGGCAGTATGAGAATACAAAAAGTTGAAGAACAGTTTCTTTCTCTGGGCTATCACAGTCCTAAACTTCACAACACAACAAAATCTTTAATATAGCCTCTTTTTCCCCTTCTTTTTTTGTATTGTTTCGTGGATTCATTTGGCTCTTGTGGTCTTTATTTGACAGTAGCTTGTCAGGGAAGGGGGCCAAAGAGCGCGGAGTGACAAGCAGCAAAGGGCCCCAGGCCGGGACTTAAACCTGGGCTGACTGCAGAGAGAAGCTGTAGCCTCTGCATATGGAGCGGCTACTCAACCAACTGAGCTACATTCCGCCCCATATTAGTTCTTTAATAGTAAGGTTCATTGTATAGTAACAAAGATTTTTTATTCTTTTGTTATATTCACAAAGTTATGAAATATAGACATACAACCTCAATACAATCACACATTTTAGATTTCACCCTTCAGTTTGTTTTGGATGAGAGACATCAGAGATACTAGAATAAGATGATTTGGGCATGAAGAGAGGAGGGATAGTATGTAAGGATGCTGAGGTTGGAAAATCCACACAGTACACCAGAGAGGAGATCTATGGATGAAGTTAATGTGGACGTGAAGTTGTTGTTAAGAGAAGAGGTGACAGAGGGTAGGGTTAGATGGAGGCATATGATTTGCTGTAGTGACCCCTGAAGGGAATCGCCAAAAATGAAAAGAACAAGACAAAGTTCAGGTAAACAGATGTCGTAATCTTGACAGAGCAATGCTTCCCCTCATATCAGCCATTTCTAAGTTAACTGCTGCTTTGCAATGTGTTAACAGCTGCTTATCTCGACACTTTTTGAATTAGTTTTGTAATATGATCCTTTTATTGTTGGTACAAAGGCAATACACCAAAAAGTTTTTTGCTGCAAAACTCAAAAATGGATTGTTGAGTCCAGATGTTCATTATCTATGGACACATACAGCATGTTCCAAAAAAAATGGACAGTTATTGTATACCAACTCATGTTGTATTTTATGAGCCTCATAAGTATTTTTGGAGTTTTGCATGTCATGTCTTGCTCGTCTATGTGAGATAATGATGCCTTTACTTTTATCCTAACCCCAAGCATTTGGAGTATTATTTTAATGGTGAAAAATGACGCTGCAAAAGTTTAAAATGGGTGTAAATGTGCCAAAAGTAGCATGCTATTTTCAAACATTACCATGGAATCCTGTTTCCTTGCAGAAATACAATAAAAGTCCATCAATAACTATGTAATCATTACTGTAAGAACATGTAAAAATGATAAATGTTCTATTTGTGAACCTAAAACACAATACTATAAGCAGCAGCATCAATCTTTATATCCAAATGACAACAAGACTTTTTAATAAAATGTAGCCTTTCACCAGTAAAGACGTAAAATTAAGCTTATCCATGAAAAGATACATTTTTTAAAGATTCTGTGTTTTTCAGCTGCTGATGATTTCAGGCTTTTGTAGTTGAAGAAATGTCTAAGATTTACCACAACACTAATGAGCTACAATGACTCACTGAGAAAAAAAACAAAAAGATCCATCAAAATGCAAACACAAAAGTCTCATCCAATCAATCAAGCCTTTTTAGGAAAGCAGTCATTATGGGTATGAACATGGAACAATAATGCCCACAAAGTTAGCATAGACTGATATTGTTCTATTGCTTCCAAATAAAGAAAAGAAAAGAAAAGAAAAAAGGATAAAAAAAACAATTAAATCTGATTTGCATCTTCATGGAATTTTCTTCCTTTAAAACAAAACAGTAACAACTTATGTTCTTTGGAAACTTGGTATTAAAATGCAGGAGCCTCAGTGAATTATTTTTACTGAGTCTGTAGATGTGAGATTATAGCACATGATTCATATAAAAGTTAAATGTCAACTGAAAGCAGATGTTTGATCGCAGACATGTTCAATGCTTCTCAATGGGCTGCTTTGTATATTTAGAGACTGCAAATTATTTTATGTCGCTTCAGGATGCTGGATGGAATTCATATTGTCTGGTTTTCCCTGACAGGCCGCTTCCTTTTTAAATGTGCGTTTGTCATTGTCAGCATTTAAGAGCCTCGGTGCCCATGAGACGCACAAACACTCTCGGGTTTTAGGCACACTTGTTTATTTCAATTTTGTTCAGACTCTGTATGATTATAGGCTGCAGAGTCAATATTTAGATTTGCTGGAAAAGCAAAAGTCAGCCGGCTATTTTCCTTTGCTACTGTCTGTGGTGTGTGTGTGTGTTTGATGTACTTTTGTGCATCTGTTTGCTTGTGTATTTAGGGACAAAATGAGACGATGCATCACCGCTTCATTATGTTTTTTACTCCTTTTTTTAGATAAAAAAAGATAAATCATACAAGGCCAGTATAAAGGCTTGACAGGTTTAATGGAAGAGCCACCATGTCTAAAAACGTAGGTCCCATATGTTTTATTCTGCTTACACAGTATTTAGTGAGTTGCGTCCTAAAAACAGGTCAGTACCTGTTGCTTCCTGTTTCAGGCCCTCACTGTTTCACTGTCATCTAGCCCATGTCCAGACAGGCTCTGTTTACTTTACACTCTGACGAAGAGTGTTGTAGTGGTGTGTCTGTGGTGTGTCTGCTCCGCTGACAGCTTACTCAAACATCAACAACCTCCCCGGATTTCTCATCTTAAAACAAAAGATCCTCCAGTTCAAATGTCTTCAAAAAACAGGTGAGTGACAAGTTGTTGTTTTTTTTTTTGTAGTGTTACTAGCTTCATGGCATTGTTGTTTGAGCCACCATTGTTGTCCAAATGGTGAAGCCAGTATATCTAAACCAGGGGGGCCCAAGTCCAGTCCTTGAAAGCTACTATCCTGCAACCTTTCGATGCGTCCTTTCTCCAACACACCTGAATCAAATAATTCAGCTCTGCAGAGGCCTAACGAGCCATTCATTGGATTCAGGTGTGCTGGAGAAGGCAAGGCAAGGCAAGTTTATTTGGATGTACAAGACAATTCAAAGTGCTTTACATGAAACATTAAAAGCATTACAGCGGGGTGCAGAAAAATAATTAATCAGTAGCTACATTAAAAACATACTTTAAAAGAAATAAAGAAATTCAATAAAGAAAGAAAAAGCTAAAAATAAAATAAGATCAAATACAAGAAATAAAAATTCCCAAGCAAGAAATTATCAGTTGTTTTGATAAAAGGCACCAAATAAAAACGTTTTTAAACCTTGATTCAAAACAGCTGAGAGTTTCAGCAGACCTGTAGGTTTCTGGGAGTTTGTTCTACATGTGAGGAGCATAAAACCTAAACGCTGCTGCTCCATGTTTAGTTCTGACTCTGGAAACAGAAAGTAGACTTGACCCTGATGACCTGAGGGATCTGATTGGTTCATAATGAAC
>JAPMNP010712025.1:0-10897 GCA_029874935.1 Atherina boyeri
GTCAGGCTTCAGCTAAGGTTTTGACTTCTGTTGAACCTGACCTTGACCCATTTTCCTGTCATTCTCATCTTTCCCAGACTCAACACTTCTGCACATATCAAACTCTGGAATCCCAGGAGGAGAGGGAACAGTGAACCTTTCCCAATTTTTATGTTAAAACAACTCAATTAAATGTTCTTTATATACCCAATTGTGCTTTTTGCCTTTAAAAATCTTTATATTTTTGGAAACATGACATTAAACCCTAAATGAGCTCCTCTTTTTTTTTTTTTCACTACAATCTTCCAGCTTTAACTTTTGTCTGAGACCTATTTCAAATGGCATGCATGGTTTAAATGATTTGTATAGCATTGTTTGTTTTATTCTTTTGTCTTTTGAACTTTCTTTTTTGGAAGAACGACTGTGATAATGTATATGAATAACCTAGTTTTCTTTAATTTTTTTGTTTTTATTGTATCATAAATAAGGCACACCTTAGGGTATTCTAACATAAACGTAATTATCAGCCAGTAAAATAACTGCCACATTATTTATTAGAAGGCCTACATTACCTCAGATATTCAACAGTAACCCTGAAGGTTCTTGTTTCACTGAAGGTCAGAGGTCACAAGAAGGCTAAAGCTCGAAATAAACAAAAAGAAACAAAATACTTCTTAGTTTAAAAAGAGCCTTGCTGACAGTGAATTCTTACTGTATGCATCTTCTAAACCACTTAGACCACTTTTTCTGCTTTTTAATCGATGGAAAGACGTGTCACTTAAGACAACTCCAAATCCCATAATGCATCTGTAACAGTACAGTTGCGGTTCAGAGTTCAAACATTACAGTAAAAATAGGATATTCGCTGGTTGCAGCTTGTGTGGTTAACGGTAAAAATACATAACTTGGCGAGGACAGAACACGTTACTCGGTTGGCACAGCACCGACAGCTGGTCCAAGCACCCGAAAATGCCCCTCTGCTAATAGGTGCCCGCTTTTGCTCTGTTGTCGGCGGAATTACTAACGACGGCTAGCTGGGTGCTAACGCTAGCACGCTAGCCTGCCAAGAGGAGCACATAGCAACTGCCGCTCGCTAACGTCACTGGACTGGGACTCGGAAGACTGCAGCAATGTTTGTGCAGGAGGAGAAAATATTTGCCGGGAAAGTGTTGAAAATACACATATGCACTATGGACGGCACGGAATGGTTGGAAGAGGTCACGGAAGACACCACTGTTGAGAAACTGAAGGAGAAGTGCTTGAAACATGTAGGTTCTGTGTTTGTGTGTTGCTCGGTTTTGTGTTGTTTTTTCTTTTTGAAATTTTCTCCTGTCACTTCTCTGCCTGAGGTGTTTGCAGCTTGCCCTGCCCTCTGTGTAAACTGTCAGTGTCAGTGTCACTAGCTTTGTATTTATAGTAACTGGGTAGACTTTGCTATTTATAATTTAGCAGGTTGGCTGCCCCTCTCTAGCTTCAACTTGCTAACAGTCTTTTTCAGCACCCAGTGGCTCGTCAGAGAGGCATGCTGCTTCTTAGCCTTTCTATTATTATACATCTCACTTCTTCTCTCCTTCTATGGCCTTTAGCATTAACCTAAGTGGTGGTCTAAATTTTGTGTTTATGACTGCAGAGGGTATTCTTTAGATTCATGATTGAGTCTCAACCACGTTACTGATTGTCATGTCAGGTTTTCAAGTATAATGATGCTGTAGACTAAAATAATTCAGTTTTATAGCTGCTACTGTTGTTAATCAAACAATAAATTTCTCTGCTGCTCTATTGATTAGATATTATTACTTTGAGCCATTGACAGTCTAAATTTCACACCTCTGGCATATTGATTTTAACTTATTCTTTAAATGTAGTAAAGTTTAGGTCCAAACATTTTCAGGCACTAGCACAGTAATGTTGTTTTAGCTATTCTATTAAACTTCCAAGTATGTTGTGATCATCATGGCCTGAAGTATTTAAATGTTATGGAACAATTATTTCATCAACAAATGTGGATTATTTGATTTATTTTGTTTTTATCAGTTAAGCTGTTTTACGTTTTAATCTTCTTATCATTATGCTGCAGTAACATAATATATTTTTCAAGGAGATGGCAGGAACCCCAGGGGGTGGCCAAATCAACACTCTGGCACACTCTTAAAAACTCAGCTTGCCCTCATTTAAAAATGCATGGAGACCCGCAGGAGACGGTAGTGGAAGATTATCCAACATCTTTTCAGTGGTATAGAACAAAAAATCTAATTACAACGTTCAGTCAAGCAAAGAACACTCTCCAAGAGCAAATTGGTAACAAAAGTCAACTTTGAAGGGAATCCTCTACAACAGCACACAAGGTTGATCCACAACCTTTTATTATGTTAGTACAAGTAATTCTTAAGAACATTCAACTTAACCTAAAAAAAAAATCAAAGCAAGTCAAAGCACTTCTGGAAAAAAATTTGGGGCAGTTTAAGATAAACCTGCACCATAATGATAAGAAGAAAAAAAGTATGGTGAGAGCTTGGAACAAATGCAGGGTATGCAGCATAATCAGTAAATCATGTGGCAGCAGTGTGATGGCATAGGCATGCATGGGGTCAGTAGTGTTTATTGATGATGTGACAGAAGACGGAAGCAGCTGGATGAATTCATAAGCGTTCAGAGATGTTTTCCCTACTCGGATTCAGCCGAGTGTCACAAATCTTACTGGCCGGCACATAACAGTACAGATGGATGATGACACACAACATACTGCAAAAGCAGAGGCGTAGTTTTTAAAAAAAATAGATAATAAGATAATAATTTTTATATTTTGCATTATTTGAAATAGTCATCTTAACTCAACCTCAAGATGCAGTGCAGTCATAAAGGAAAAAAAAATATTCCTTTGTTATGTCTGACTTCCAGACTTTGTCCAGACATTTTACCTAATTGAAATCTGGGAATTAACATCATTATTAAGATCCTGTAAAGGGGGCACTAACATACTGAAGATCTATCATTTTTAAACCCAGTCTGTTCTTTAAACCCATATTTTATTTAAATAGTAAAAGCATACATAATATTAAACATGTTTGGTTGCAAACTGTAAGTTTTCTTTTAAACTACTAAACAACCAAGAAAAAAACATTTTAAAGATATATTAGAAATCATGTTTAATATTTGAAATGTCTCTTATATTTTTAATTATGACTTTGAGATAAATTTTAAGTAGCTGCAGCCTTGCTGTTCATTGTTTATTTGTTTTCAGCTGTTGTATTTTGTGCTCATTTTTTAGTATGTACATGGAAGTCTAGAAGACCCCAAAACACTTACCCATCATAAACTTATACACGCTGCTACAGAAAGAATCCTTACCGACACTAAAACTGTTGCTGATGAAAGTCTCAAAGATAAAGGTATGTAGTGTGATATTTTGATTTAGATTTGAATCCAAAATGGTCATTATGAAAAGATTTATGTGTTGACAATGTTTTGTTTCTTTCTTAGATGTTTTGCTGCTTATAAAGAAAAGACCGCCACCAACTCCTCCAAAGATGGCAGATGTTAGTTCAGAAGAAAAGGTAAAAGCTTGATCGTCTTTTTGGATGGAAACTGAATCAGAAAATGCACATGTCATAAATGTTGTTATTCTGGTTTTCACAGAAGAAACAAGATAACAAAGCTCCAGACAAAGACGCTATCCTAAAAGCTACAGCCAGCCTGTCCACACGGCACACTGACCGGACTGTTACGCAACACAACATCAGAGATGTGAGAATTTGTGAGGCATGGCTTTAGCTCATAGGGTGTATTTCAGTGTAGATAAATATTTGAATAAGTTTTGAATAAGTACTTCAGCTGCAGTTTAAGCTTACAAAAATAGATATTTTTTTAAACTTATAAATGTTTGTTCATGCTTCTGTTGTTTCAGTTTCAAACAGAGCTTAGAAAAATCCTGGTTTCTCTTATTGAAGTCGCCCAGAAGCTTCTTGCCTTGAACCCCGATGCTGTTGAACTTTTCAAAAAGGCCAATGGTAAAGTGGATAATCTCTTAAATACTATGCTACATCACACTGTCAGGATGGTTATATTCTGTTGAGTATATTTGGTTTCCATTTGTACCTTTGACCTCATATTCTTTTGGATGGTGGAAGTTGGTTGAGCTTTATAGGGAAAATAGTCACGCCACAGACCTAATCACTTGATCTGGGGGTGCAATCTGTAGGACTACGGCATGAGGAAAAGAATTATTAAAACAGTTAGTAGTTATAGAATCCATCCATTATCGATACCGCTTCTCCAATGCAGGGTCGCGGGGGGGCTGGAGCCTATCCCAGCTATTAGCAGGCGTAGGCAGGGTACACCCTGGACAGGACGCCAGTCTGTCAAGTTATAGAATGCATTTTTCTATTTTCAGAGCCATATTCAACATGTTGCTTTTGGAGAATGGTTCTAATGATTATTGTTGTGTTCTTATTGCCTCACATTAATTTGACAAGTTAATGGTTTTGTGTGTCTTAGCAATGTTGGATGAAGATGAGGATGACCGAGTGGATGAAACATGCCTGCAGCAGCTCACTGAGATGGGTTTCCCTGAGAGCAGAGCAATCAAAGCTCTTAGATTGAGCCAGTAAGGCTTTCTTTTTTAAGAAAAAAAAACAAACATTTTAATTTGATTTTCTTCATTTATTATTATAACTATTTGTAGAATTGAAAATGATCCCAAATGACTGACTTTCACTAAATTGATGCAAACAAGTTGATTCCTATGCTCTTGTCTTAACTGTAGTTTAATTTATTCTTGAAACCCTTGAATTTACTAAAAATGTTTTTGTTTTTTCTCCTCATCCACTCTTCTAATAGCATGTCAGTAACCCAAGCTATGGAGTGGCTAATAGAGCATGTAGACGACCCTTCTGTAGACGCGCCACTTCCAGGACAGGACTCTTCTGGGGCAGGGGGAGCAACAGCAGCTGCTTCACCAGGCCCCTCAGCTTCAGCCTCTGGTTCAGCCTCTGGTTCAAACCTCCACCGCAGCCTCTCCAGCCAGTCGAGCACAGATGAGAGCAGCAGGCAAGATGAACTCACAGAGATCTTCAAGAGGATCCGCAGGAAAAGGGAGTTCAGACCAGATTCAAGGGTGGGTGGTTTTATCTACTACTCGTATTTTTAAAATGAATTTCAAAGCAAATACTTTTATGCTTTCCATTACTTTGTAGGAATATACTTTTTTTTCCCCTCCTCAGTGATGCACTCATGATTCTTGCTTTGCTCAAACAGAAGCTGTTTATGTTATTGTAATCACACTGAATATGTGTGTCTGCAGGCTGTCATTGCATTGATGGAGATGGGCTTTGATGAAAAGGAGGTGATTGATGCTCTAAGGGTCAATAACAACCAACAGGATGCAGCGGTATGTGAACATATCTACAGTAGTTTTATTACAATCAGTGCCTGCTTTTGGGAAATGCCCAATAACACAGTCAGATAAGATCACTGTCCAAGATGAAGGCTGTTTTTACACATCAACGTATCCCTGATAGTGGGACATGAGATCTTTCTAATGTTTCTTTCTCTCACACAGTTTACAACCATGTGATAACCAAACCACAATGACAGCAGTGTTTATTTTAAATTAAACTTCTCTCACATGTCTGTACAATGCTAAAGCTTACTTAACCCCAGAGGACTATGTCTGTGGGGGGACATGAACAGAAGAAACAGAAACATGCAAATAAATTCCACCATTAGATAAGAAAACACACGCTCTTTCACCTCTAAGGTTTTACATATGAGGATATAAAAATAATTTGAAAATATATCTTTCTTGGTGATAGGAATGGCGTGTTTTACCTACCTTGAGCATGTATTGTGGAAAATAGTAAAGGTAAATTGGTTTCCCCTCCTCTTTTAGTGTGAATGGTTGCTAGGAGACAGAAAACCTTCTCCAGAAGATCTAGACAAAGGCATCGACACCAACAGCCCTCTGTTTCAAGCCATCCTGGAAAACCCAGTGGTCCAGCTGGGTCTAACCAATCCCAAGACTCTACTAGGTACAGTCTCATCAGATTCAGTTGAAAACTCAACATAAATAACCTCAAGAATGGTTGAACATATAAGCTAAAAGGTTTTTGATGAGAAATCAATACCCATATGCCTAAGCTAATCTTAAATGAGAATGCTGCACTCGGGCTAAAAGAGTGGGAACAAATCACTTTTTCCTTTTACAGAGACACTTTTACCAACTGCAATGGTTTTAAATCAACAGATGGACTGATGGACTAGTAAACTGAAATTGCAATTACACAGTTTTTAGATGGTCCATTTTGCTTTTAAACCACAGATGGATAAATGGAATGTCTGTCTGATGTAAACAACCTAAACAAAACAGAATGTAAAATAATCCTTAGAGAAAATCTTGGCTATTATTTAATATGCATGTTTATGAATTATCACACCATCTTAGTGTACTTAAAAGACCACGGTGACACTCCAGCAGAACCAGGCTCTGTGTGGGTGGCCTTCTCGTATGGTTCGGGTTAGAGGAAAGCAATGTGAGAGAGATGCGTCTCATGAGCGTGTTGTGTTTTTTTTCTTCTTTTTTTTTTTTCTGCAGCATTTGAAGACATGCTGGAGAATCCACTAAACAGCACCCAGTGGATGAACGACCCTGAGACTGGCCCTGTCATGCTCCAAATATCCAGAATCTTCCAGACCCTCAATCGTACATAGAGCCCTCTGGTGACCCCCTTTGCGTGATTGTGACAGCTTGTAAGCGTGTGGATGATTATACTGGGATATGCGTGTGTGACAAAGACATGAGTACAGGTTTTTTTCTTCTTTTATTTTTCCCCTCCTAAAGACTAAGCCAGAGGAGTCAAAGTATGAATTCAGATGTTACACTATTTATAAGAGTCCAGTAAAAACACTTATACACAACAAATGTTAACGATATTATTACAGTAATAATATAAAATTGACATTTCATATGTTTTTACATTTAAATGATAACAATTTATAAGTATGACAGACATGATTTATTTTATATAATTTCTCTATGCGCAGAAATTACATTAGATATTGATTTAATGTTTACACTTCGAAGAAAACTGTTTTTGTATGATTTACAATATTTGAATATGAATTACAGTTTTGTCTGTCTCTTTAAATTGTTACACTTCATCAATAGTGGATGTGTGGAAATTTTCTGTCACTTTTATGTTTTGGGTTTCTTGTTTTCTTGTTTTCATCAAAGGAGCGACTTGTTGTCAGAATTGAGTATTGGTTGAGCTCTTCGAAAAACAAGTTTTCAGACATGTTACCTCTCTCCGTTCATGCACGCGAGGTCACTGTAAGTCACCCACCTCTCACTTCAAAGAGGAGAACATTCATCTTCTTCAAACATATTTGGTTTTCTTGCCTTTTAGAGGAATGTTAAACTCTAAACTGTTTGTCTCAGTCATGATTTTAAAAGAAAAGGTTTTATTAGGCCTGTGTGTACTGTCAACGTGTTCTTGAATGTCATCTTATCATTGTGCTCATCAAGCACCTGTTCACCTCTATGAATACTGCTCACTGCAGCACCAAGGAAGGAAAAAGAAGGGTCTATGTTCTGTTGGAAAAGGCTGTAGTAATGTGTTAAATGAAGCTGAGCCTAATATAAGGGGTTTGCCTTTTTTTAAATTTGAATGATAAATATGTGTGCTCACTTCATGTTGCTGAGGTGCAAGCATCTTTATACAAACAAAGAAATAACAGAAGCTGAGATACAAGTATAACCAAACCAAAATGTTACTGTATTACCTGCCTTGTCATTATATACCCAGTTTAAAAGAGAAAAAAAAGGAAAAAAATGTATTTCTGTGCAATAGGAAGGACTTCTGTTGACCTGTAAAGACATATATTTGATCTGAGTGTTAGAGATGTTTGAACTGAAATGGGTAGTTTATTATACAATATTAGCCTTTTGCATTGAGTCTCTGACTGCAAGATGGGAAACTTTGCCTCTACTAGTTGTACCAAGAGTTTAAAAACAATTTGGAGGGTGGTGTGTTTTGCCAAGCTTTTGAGTGTTTTTATCCAATATTTAAAATGTAGTATTATTGTGACTTTCTGCTCAGGGAGGCTGAGATTGTTTTTTCTTAACCTGTCATTACGGCAAACCCCTGCTCAACTCCTTGTAGTTTGACATTTGAAAATGGCTTTAACTAAACTGTGTAGAACTTTGCTTATGAAGAAGAGCACCACAAGACATGGTTTTGTAAATGCAATATTTGAAAATATTTAAATGTTTTTAGAGAGAAGTGTTTGTTCGAACTATGTCTTAATGCATTATTTATATTGAAAGCCAAACTAGTAACTTGATCTTATTTATAACATTTTTAGCAAACCTTGAAGCTATTCTTCAAATGTGAAAAAAAGTAAACGCTTCAAATTTTGTTTTTACAAACCATCATAAAGATTTGCTCATCAAATCAATGGACTTGTTGGGTCACAGTGTGATTTTTAAATGGTGTGACATGTTTGAACAAGGAAAAGGAGTTCAAAACATCTCTGAAGGCCTCTGCACTTCAGTGGACCTTCATCGTAATATTGTGAATCAAACTTTGGGAGGTTGTACACTCATGGGAAAACATCCACGGGAAATGCGGAATTCTTTCAAAACAGCCATCAGGAACTGAAAGTCACAGATTATTTTCACTCTGCTGTCATGCAGGATTGTCCCAGATCAACAACCTATGCAATATACTCACTGTTCAAACAGCCTCATGGGCTTATGGCATCAAAATCACTCACATTAAAGTTATTTTTTGTTGCTGTATTCTTTGCATTCTGTTTAAACTCAAAAGCTGATGTGGCACAGGCATTCCAGAGCTCAAGACAAGCGTATCAAATCAATTTATATGTATGAGGTCCATTACCAATAGTTTGTGCCTGTTATTTTTTTTACATTTTTTTAACCCTCATGTAGTTTTCAGGTCTGTTGAGCCGTTTTTTTTTTTTTAGTTTACTAAAATTACTTTGACATACATATAAGAAAAAGACGTGTTAATTCGTTACACACTGTGCACGCCTTTACACATTCACATTTATATTCAAGGTGTTCAGGACTACTGGACGAGATGTTGATTTAAAACAAGTGAATATGTTCTAAAGTAGTAAAATGTTTGCTGTGCATCTCAACTCTATTTTCCTCCTGTTCAGACTTTTTGGTCTAACTTGTTAAGGTTTGCACAAGATTTCATGAATTGAACATAACCATCTCCACAGTTTGATGGATATCCAAACCAACTCCACCTTGTATGTTAGAACACTTGAACAGCAAACAGGGGAGCAACAAGAATACTACACGAGGTCTAAGCATGGTAGACATTAGTTGGCACTATATGTTGCCATTTTTCTCTTTTTCATTAAATAGCTACTAAATCCATTACAAAGATTCATCCAAATACTTTAAACACTAATAGCACAACTACTTGGCAATAACTAATTGTGGGAGTTCTATTATTAAAAGTGAGGTCAGTTAACTGTAGGATTGCTTTTTGAAAGATCATCTCAGCATATGAACGAAGCAAAGCAGGGTGACTATTAGAGTGTCTGCTGTCTGTGCTGGAAACAACAGTTGGGAAAACATGCAGAGTTTAGAGAGAACGGAAAAAATGATAATTTGATCCTCTTAAATGTTCTGACAACTGAGCAAACAATCTGCTAATAAAAACTCTGACACCATAAGGAGATCAGATTGTCTTTCTGCCCTCTCGTCGAGCTTTCATGTAAATGGTAAATGGCCTGTACTTATTGCTTTTATCCAAAGCACTTTACGCTACATGTCACATTCACCCATTCACACACACATTCACATCCCGATAGGCACATCGGGATGTTTTTATTCATTTCTTGCCGCAGTTTTCAATAAGCAAAAAAGAGTCTTGTAATTTTAATGGTTGTCAACATTAACATCTTTACAAAACAGTGTTACAAAAAAAAAAAGTACATTTTCATGTTTGTATGAATATGACTTATGTAGCTATTAGTCATGCCTCCAGAATACCACCAGCTGATAAAGACAGGTCAGGACGCTCGTGGGACGTTTTCTGAAGAAAACTTGAGTTACAGTCTGAATATGTCAAAGGTACAGCTCCATAAATACTTTGTGTTCGATCAAAAAGAAACCCCTACGCCCACACATATACCTTTTTTATCATCCTGGCTTCTGGTTCTGTGTATCTTTTCAGGCCGGTTGCCAGAGCTGTGGATCTTTTTTTTTGGCAGTTTCCAGAGCCCTGGGTATTTTTCTAGGAACGTCTTTATTGCACCTTTCTGCTGTTCTGTCAGCTGACTAACATCTCTCCATGGTGCCTTTATCTTAGCCTCTAACCCTTTTCTGCCTTGTGTTGTTTAGCATCTCAATACCAACTACCTCTAGGTTCCCTGTTGCTGTGGTGTACATCAGCCTGTTGGTGTCTGTTATGGTCCCAGTTGTATGTAATTCACATGTCCTACCGTATTTTCAGGGGCCACAGATTTTCTTTGATTTTGTGTTCATATACCTATGTAGCTGTCAGTATCAACAGTTGTGCACAAAATAAGGATGCAGCCTACGGCACTGAGAAGTCAAAATGTGAAAGAAGTACTTTTTTATTTGATTCCCCCATTTGTGTTTGAACTGTTCAGTGTTTGAAAGTATAGAAAATCAGCATCTGTTGAGTTTGGGCTGTTACCATTATAATATTATGTATACATATTAAATAATACATCATAATATCTACCAAAAAATACTCCATAATTATTACACATTCTAAATGTAACGGACCAAAGCACAATTTTTTTAATAGGCAAGTTTTTTGTATAGGGCTAGCACAATTCATGTTACAAAACAATTCAAAGTGCTTTACATTAAACATTAAAAGCATTACAATGGGGTGCAGAAGAAGCATTAAAAAGT
>JAPMNP010712027.1:0-12418 GCA_029874935.1 Atherina boyeri
CACCTCCCCCCGATTGGGAGATTTTATCAAATATCAGCACAAAATGTAAACAATAACATCATTTAGGGGCCGCAAACCAGTTTTGAAATGAGAATATCTTGGCAATATTATGGTTGTCAGTGATAAAAGTATTTGAAATTAACATGATTTTTTAATTTCTTTTAAATGTCTTGCAACAACTTAAAATAAAGACGATACAAAATTCTTACATATGGCACCTTTAAGGGTCAGGGACAGTGAGACAGAAAAGGTATAACTGGAAGATGATAAGGAGAATAAGTTTCCCAGATGACCTATTATCAAATATACAAACAACTCTGTTTGTGAAAGGAGAACCTCTGAGCTTTAAAGATGCACTACGTAACTTTCCGACCATAAAATTCTGCAGACTCATTTGATGACACAGGGACATCTATCAAGTTATTTCTGGAGACATTGCTGCCCAACAGCATCCTGAGGCTAAGAAATCCCACTATATAACCATTTCCTCCAAGACGCCGCCTGATGTTGCAGCATAGTTACATGTCTGCAAGCGGATATAAACACACCGGCCATATGGACGAAAACTGATTGGATGCAAGGTGTGGCCTACAAAGTAGCTTTTTCATTTTTGACTAAGGATATATGTTTTAAAATATTGTTGTATTGCAGATTTTGATGACCCCCATTTTTCCCACTTTTGGACCTGGTTTTAAAAATGAGTGTTTTCAGCTTCCCAAAACACCGGTTCCATGTGAATAAAACATCCAAATGATAATTTTTTAAAAATAACAGGTGGATACATCTCAACTTGTCTCTGTGTTGACATGGCCTTAATCTTAACAATCACGCAGGCTCTGTACTGTCAAAAACATTGGGGACCCCTGCGCTCTTTGGAGACTCCCCTGGGGGATTGGGGACCCCAGATTGGTAACCACTGTCCGAACATTTAGAGGATTTGTTAGGATATGATTAGCACATTGGTCCTTTGAGACACCTATAAGTCTCATAGACCAAACTACAATGATGATGAATAAAAAAAGCAATGTAACTTGTCTCTGCAAGAAGGTACTCATAGAGACCACTGTAGGAGAACACAGCCCTAGTACTACAGAGCATTTTTACATTAACTTTACGCTGTGGAACATTAAAAGTGGAAAGGTAGCTGAAGAAGAGTGTGAAAATGTGTCTTTGTTTTAATGTTACTTTTTGGCAGTCAGGTCAACACATCCTGTTCTAAGAACAAACGTTTAAGCTACGTCATGAAGCCTTGCAGCGTACTTTTCTTTTGCAACAGCGCCTCTTCAGAGTTTCTATTTGAGGAGTTTTTCAGGCGTCAGATCTGCAAGTCCTGCTCCAAGGCTTCTTTCTGTATTCATCATGATTTTTCAGTTGAATGGTGTAGTATAGTTGAACATGAGGCAGGTGCTTTCAAAGACTCAGTCAGCATAAGATGAATTTGCAGCTCACCTAACCGTGAACCCAGCCGGAGTGGTAACAAGTCCTGGTTCACTTTAATTCATTACCATGACAAAGTAAAAAAAAAAAAAAAAANCGGTTTCTTTTTTTCTTTTCTTCTCTTAGTACTGCTAGCTTTCACTATACTTGATAATGCATTCCTAAAATCCAGTAAGCTCAAGTGGTGAATATTAAAAGGCTCTTGAATCCTATAAATCATGATAATGTATCTACAACTAACAATGCAAATAACTTGTGCAATGCCAAGCCATAATGTTACCCAAAACTGCATACAAGGAGATGAGGAAAAACCTAATACCAGAAATAAAAGGTCTTTGAAGCAAGTAATCTGCTCTCAGTTTGAACAGTCCAGTGGCATGGGGCATGGGGTGCTTTAACGCCTCAGAGCTTTTGTTTTTGAGTTTCCTCACTTCTTGGAGAACTGAACACATGCAAAAGCTCTGAGGCATTAACTCAGAAATGGACATAAAAAGGCTCATTTTAACAGTTATTTCCTGTTTTATACTGAGTGATGTACAGCTTTAATGCAATGGAATCATTTCTGTATAAATAAACAGTTTGCATTTGATAGCTTAAAACAGACCGTTTGGTACATTTCTGGGCCTAATTTTTCCTCATGTTCCATGAACAAACCGTGTTCTTTCTTTTCAGAGTGGAAGCAGTTCTTTAATGATGTGCCTCTGATTAATGTTTGCTCAGACCACAGCTGGCAAACTAATGTTTGCACTGATTATTTGTTATGAGCCCATTGGCTACAGTCTGTGGTTGCTTCCAGTAAGTGAATAGACCAAAACCTACAGGTCACTGTGACTGCGTAACATGGGGTCATCATTATTGACAAATCCATCCAAACAGACATGTATTCCACCTCTGAGCACGAGTGTTACAATTTTGCATAACTCACTTAAATCTACCCTTCCCTGCTATAAATGTGGAATGTGAGATGTGCTACATTTTTTAATGCCATTATAAAGTAATTGTAAGCAGTCTGAGACATCAGAGCTATCATAAAAGTATGGTTATAACTTAGCATTTTTCCATGTAATGCACAAAAAAACAAAACAAATATTTTTTTTTTTCCCCAAACATTTCATAAATATATAGTTTATATAATGAAAACTAGCTGATAATTGTTGATCCGGTACATTAAAATCTTTTAGTTTTTACCTGGGCTCTAGTATTCCACTCCATGTTATGTGTGCAACTCAAACGGTTTAAAGCTATTCATGAGGTGGGACATGCAGCGTGTGCAGTTTGGTGGTTGTAATTCCCATGAGATCCTTGGCATTTCCTCAAAGCTTACCTAATACACCACACTGTCTCATTCCAGGATTCACAGTGGTCAATGGATTTAACACAAGCATGCACACAGCTGTGTTTAAATTCAGCTACCCACATGGTTAAACTTAGTAGATACAGTGGATGCTGCCACCTGGTGGCATGATGTGCAAGTCTTTACAATACATAATCTTTTTTTATTTTTTTTTATTAATATGACTAATATTTACTACTTTATGTAAAAACAAATTAACTGCAAAACAACCACAAGAGTGTCCAAAATGAATATTGGGAAAGTAGAATTTATTCAATGCCATTATCACAAATTTATAAAATGCTATTGTTCTGTAAGAAAAGCATTATGAAAAAGAATTTGCACAGTTGGAATATTTTAGAAATACATTCAATTTCTTAAAAAACTATATTTCATTGTAACACTCCACTGAGCTTGGTCATGATTGTAGAAGATATCTTTTTTTCTTATATCTCATTAGTGCTTTTTTTTTCAAAATAAACAAGCTGTTTAGAGGATGTGGTAAATACATCAGGTCTAATACATGAGAGTCCACCAGTAACAAGGAAAAAGAAAAAAATGAAAACATGAATTAAATAATAAAAAGGAAGGAATAAGTGACGACCTGCATAAGACATCACACATGGCAGTAAGTGTTTGAAAAACAAGAAAAGGAGAAAAATATTTAGACATGGATTTTTTTTTCCTTACACAAAAATGCAAAAGTTAATTTAAACATATTGCTGGATTAATTTCCCTGCACGGTTTTCAATCAAATCTTCAATACGAGGCCAGTTCTTAGAAACTAGAATAAGAGGAGTAATGCAACTGTCAAATTGTTGAGAATTGCAGGTATTTTCAGGAAATCTATCATTTTAATCTATCTATATATTCATTTTCACAATAGGGGTGATTTGACTGCACAACATTTAGTAACCCAGATTGCAGAAGAAATGGATTTTTCTTCCAGGCACTCATTTTGCTTACGTGACATTGTTCCATTAATAAACAAAAAGCCCTCTTTAAGCACAAGAAGGAAAAAAAAAAGTGGTTGGAGTTGTTGCCCAAAAATATTCTCTAAACCCTTTAAAAGTGATCTTAAAATGAAACAAGGCAAAAAGTACACTAAGTGCATGTCACATCCATTAGTGCTGCATAAATATGGAAGACCTTAATGTTGACAACTTCATTCTCTAGAGCCGATTACATTGAACTAAACCTCCATATAATGGAAAAGGATGGAACACAGAGCAGCGGACAGGGACTCTGTAAACATGAAGGCGTTGTGCTTACAAGATACTTTATCTTGCTCAGGGTTTTAAAGTGGCATCAGACCCAGGTGGGAGCAAAGATGCAGCTTGGAGTCATGTTTATGCAAGATCCCTGGGAAGCCAGGTTTCCATTTGCTATGACTGTTCACTTGGTGATGATGGGACATGAATACTTGAAAACAGGTCAGTTGCTCTTGAGCAGCTCAATGCATCCTTGCAATAGAGAAACGTTGTTCTGTGGAGACAAAAGTAGCTTGTGTGGTTGTTCTTGAATAACAGAATCTGTGCTGTTTTGAGCAATGGCAACTTTCATTGTGTCCTAGTCTGATGGAATACACCACATAATGTCCATCCTTATAAAGAAAGCAAATATTTTGTTGACTTCATTATGAATTTACACAAATTTTTAACAAGTTATAATTTAAACTTTGCAAATGTAACCTGAAAGCATTTTGGAATGATCTTCGCTAGCTTTTTTTTGTGTATATCATGTTTCTGACATCCTTTTTTAACAGCATCAGTAACACAGTAGTAACTTTTAGTTTTACTGGGATCAATATGTAATCATTTTCATGACAAGCTATACTTCACAAGCTGCATCATTTAAACAGAAATTAAACATAATTTACAATAGACATCAAAGCAGTCACTTTTAGGGATTTCACTATTTCTCTGCATTTTTTACTCAATTCTTTTCAGCTAAATTTTGAGCAGACAATGCTAAAGCAAACAATGTAATCAGCTTTCCACACCCTCCCAGACCAGCTAAATATTTCTAAGTAAATAACTGGATGGTTTGATCCACATTGTTGAGAAAGTCGAAAGTATTTTTTTTTTTAACAAAGAAAAATCTGGATGTAGGTGAATAATGACATGTATATAATTATGTTGTCTGTTTAGTTTAAAGAATTAAATCTTATAACAACAGATCCAAGTTTGGAATTTTGATACAGAAAGTTAGCACTGTAGAAACTTCTAACTTTGCGACTTGTAGGGCCTCAGTCCACTTTTGATGGACTGGATCGATAATTTTTGCATTAGCATAGTGGGTCTCTTCCAGTTTTATATAATTTCCATCCATCCGAATCCAGTTTCCATTAAAGATAGCCTTCAAACTGTATGTACAGACTGTTTCTGTATGAAAAGCTTGCTGTCTTTATTATCATATGGGAAAAATGTGAAAGAGAATAATGCTCACCTTGGCGTGTTTTATCTCAAGTTCCGCCATTTCAATGAGGTTCTTCCTGAAGGCCACAACACGTCTGCCCTTGAAACTTGTCAGCTCTATGAAAACAACAATGTGCAATAGGGGTGAAAAAAAAAGAAAAAAAAACAGGTTTCCTCAGTAAATAATATTTTACATACACAGAAAAAGCACAGAATAAATCTACATTTAGTACATATGTGTCCACAAACCTTTCTTCCCAGATTCTGAGAGTTTGTCAAATTTCTGCAGGCAGTGCTGTTGGTGTTCCTCTGCCTGGGGAATGTCCTTACTCTTCAGTCGAGCCTTATCCAAAGCCTTGTTAGAGTTCTCATAGTCAGCTAACGCCCGGGCTCGTCTGTACAGAAGGTCCTAAATAACATGTTTGAAATAATTTCACAAGATTACGAAAAAGACTGAAATCAATACTAAATAATAATTCAGGATGTAACAGGTTTGTAAAATACAACAAAATAACAGGGAAGCACAGATGTATCAGCATAAAACTGGTATCAGCAGAAATCCAGTATATTAACTGTCTCATCAACAAATAGGACAGCTGACGGCACCAACCAATATTTTAAGGTTTTAAATTTTTGCTAATTCAAGTATGATTTAAGGCCAATATTGATTGAAACTGTTGAGTGGCAGCTGTTCACTCTTCTTGTGCATAGCAAAGATTCTTCCACTTCAAAACACAAAGCAATTTCTCCCTCATTATATCTAACTCTTTAATCTTTATTCAGGTTTACTCATGAGGGATTAATGAGGACTAACACTGAGCCCTAGCCTGTGAATATGTTCGTTATTGATAGTCGAGAAGGTTACATAAGTTTAAAATACAGAGAGCACACGTGAGCAACAAAGTTTAGCATCTCTGAATCAAGGTGGAAGGTAAACACAACTCACCTTAGCAGCCTGGATGTCCCTCATGTAATATCTTAGCAGCTCTGTGAGTTTCAGCTCCTGGTCAGATGCAACTCTTCCCTCCACTTTCTGCAGAGACACAAAAAAGAAGACACATAAAAGAAAGAAATATTGTGCTACTGCTTTGACAAACTTGTGTATAACATCTGTACTGGACAAGCATTTATCGGTGACTAGGTACTGCAATACTTACTCTGAGCTTCTCAAAGAGATCTGACAACTTCTCCATGTTCCTGAGGTGGAAAAAAAATTGATTTAGGCCAGATGAGTTTCATAATCATGTTGCTCAATGTAGTTACTTTTTACTTAAATGTAAGTTACAATGAAAACTTTTTGCAAGTCTTTGCATGAAAAGCATTAATTGGTGTACTGCTCTTACTTCTTATTTGCTGTACCATCCTCAGCAGAGAGACTGTTCAAAGTGGCAGAAATGTGAATGTAATCATCAGCAATATCTGAAACAACAGGAATTAGAAACAGAACACAAATCAGAACTTAAACTTTTCATCCACTAAAAAAAATCCTGTTTCACATTGTGATACAAGAGTTCTCTCATACTTTTGTGTGAACGAGTCATTTTCTCTGCTTTGGCAGTGGAATCTTTTATCTTGCTGTAGTAGTCAAGCAAGAATGTCTTCTCCTGCTCAAAAAAGTCATCAACTTCCTGTTTAGGGAACGAAAAAAAACAAAAACACTCAAATGGTATTTGAGGAAACAGATACAATATTATTTCTACAAGCAAACACACTGTGAGCAGAACAAGCAGAAGCCCCACCTTTATTCCTGAGATGAGAACCTCGTCAGCTGACTTTACCATGTTTTTAAAGAATCCTCCAAACATTTCCTTAGCATTTTTTCTCCTCACAGTGAGCTAAAATGAAAGGATTTAGAGAGGATTATGATTAAATTAATCAGCACAATAGAGCTGTCTATAACAGCTTAACAACTAAGAAGGGACTGAGGTAATGTTTGTGTTTCTCTTAAGAACAAGTTGTTTTGGCATGATTAAGCTTTACAGGAGCCTTTATCCATTCATCAGACTCCTATCAACACAGAATAAAGTAGTATAAAGTATCTTAGCTCTCATGGCAAACACCACTACTTCTGACAGATAAGCATAACTGCTGATCACAGCAGGATGTATGCCATGTGTCACAAGTCTCCAGTAAAATCTACTTCCTCTCTTTCCAACGACAACCCAGGAAAGCAAGTCAGCACTATGTGGAACTCACATCCTGGTCATACTCTAAGAAAATCTGGAAGTTTCGGTCTTTGCTTAAAATGGGGTGTGACGACAATCTCTGCAAGAACACTTCATGAACTTGGACAGTTTTCTTGAACACAGCCAGGTATTCACTGAAAAATGGAGAGAAAAAAATGAAGAGAAAATTATCTAAGGAGTCATTAAATGATGCAATGTAATATATGCCGTTTTGTTTGTATGCAACACTCACGCCTCTAGCTCCTGCTTCATTTTAGTGTACTCCTCCTTGGTCATGGTGGATTCACCTTCCCCCAGTTTGTGCATCTTCTCTCTTGGACCCTCAAAGTCTGGCTTTGGAGGCGCTGGTGGGATCTAGAAATGAGAGGGAAGGGAAAAAAATAACTTTGCAATGCATAACAGGGTGGCTGGCTGCAACATGTAATGTACCATATAAAAAAAAAGATAAAAAATATGTTCTTGAAACCGTTTAAAAAGTCTGGTTTATCCTATTGTAATTCTTTATTTTATCTTGTAAAGCACTTTGTACTACTTAAGTATGAAAAGTGCTATATAAATAAAGTTTGATTGATTTAAAACACAAAAGGTATTACAGTTTCTATCGACACATATCAATGTCTGCCACTTGTCTAACTCACTATAAGGCCAGCATAGTCCTCCGTTTCAACCAGAGTGTCATGGAGCCAAATGAAATCTTCATGCTGCCTTGGAACAGAAAAGTCCGGCTTCTGGAAACAGCTAAGTGTGGTCTGTGAAAAGAGGGAAAGTAATAATACTTTGCAACAAACACTTTCAACCTATGAATAAACACTATTACATGTTGTAGAAATATACTAATACTTTGTTGAAGGCTAAGATTAAAGTCATTTGTTGGATTATGCCTATATCGGGGTACAAACAAGTTGTTTACCTTTGTATGGACCGTGAATTTGACTTTGTCCCTTTCACAGAGTGCGTCAGGGATGTCAATGAGAAGAGAGGCATCATTGTTTAAGTCCACAGACACAGAGCGCAGCTTAAGTTGGAAAAAAAATATAACAAGGTTATCTAATAAGATTCAGCTGGCTAAGCTCACACACAAAAATGTCACTTGTTGTCACAAAGGTGCAAATGGCTTTCATTCTTTTTTTCTTTATGACCACATGATTTCAGTGCATCATTCAACTAATATTAAACAGGTTAATCTTACTGTTGTCATTCACGACTATACTATTGATGCCACACTGAGTAGTTCAAGGCTGGTCTTTGATTATACATTTAATCTGTAATACTGCCTCTCTGACACACTTTAGAGATATACTAGATACTACTCAAGGCACATCTAACGTCTGAATATTAGTTTAATAATATAAAAACTAGTAATGGATAGATCGGAATTAATATTTAGGATACATAACACAACTCGCAATATGTACTAAATCAACTGAAAATATGTATTGTTTCTGCATCACTGAGTCTTCATCAGGGCTTAACATATAATCAATAAAGCAATACAGGACAGAGCCCCACTCTGTTTGCACCTGACCTAAAAATACCGAGGGCATGCACAGAAGTCATGCATTTAACTCAGAGTCCATATTTTACAGTAGAAACAATATAGAAAATACATTAATCAAAAGACCAGCTCAAACAATCCTGTGTTGGAATTTTTTTTCTCTTTCTTTCTTTTAGCTTGACAATACAAAAGCTGCTCAGCGGAATGTTCAGCTAACAGCTACAATGTTGGAAACACAAAGCTACTGATCTTGATCTGATTCAACACCATCTACAAAGATAGAATATAAAACATAAATCATGTCAATCCACAACGCTCATCAGTAAAACACATTCTCCAACATGCACAGTGGCTTTTGGGGTGATGCAAAGATGCTTTAGAATTTTAGTAGTGAAATTACTCCATCCATGAATTAAGCAGCAGAAGTTGGTGTTGGGTTTAGGTCCTGTTTTGACTAAAAAGTTAGGCCCACTGCCTGATTGGTCTGGACCCAAAGAACAAACAAGGTTGAGGGAGTGTCTGTTCTTTAATAATGCGAAAGAATATTAATGGATAATTTTCAGTTTGAATGCAAATGCTCAAGTTGACCAATAGAGTTTCGTGCGCATTTTAGATAACAAAATATTTTTTGTCTTCTCCAAGTGTCAAAGTTTGAATGAAAATGATCAACAATTTAAATAGCTGTTTCTTATTAGCAACACAACAAAAGATATCCTAAAATCACTATGACGTGTTAAATATCCGTTTGCACTATATACAGTCTATGGTTTGCACGCAAAGAATCTAAGCACAGAACAGTCTACTGAACAGCTTATTTTACAATGTATTCATGGGGGGAAATATGGCTTTTCTATGCTTTTGAGACCACACGGTGCGTCGTAATGAACAGTTAGCAATGATAGTTTCACGTTCACCATGTTTACTTGGTGAGTTAGCACATGCAAACAAAACTTTTCATTAGACGCCATGCTCTCCGACACTTAACGTTTTAATAAACTTTATCGATCAATATCGTTGGCTGACATTAGCCAGAGGCTAGCAGATAGAAAACTCAATAACTTAGCCAGAAACAATCGTTGATGTTAGCTCTCTATCCTGATGTTGTCTGGATTGATTTGAGGTGCAATTTACGTGGCATGGGACAGTTATCTTACCTTTTCCTTATCACTTTCATCTAGGGATGTCATGATGTGGTTAAAATCGACGGGGAGCAAAAATAAACCAACCCAAATAACAAAACTATTTGCAGGAAGCTGTGTCTCGGTGGTGACTGGTTAGCTACCTAACAAACTGTCAAATGGTTTTCCGCCCCCATCCCGCTGATGAAAGATTGAATCCCGCCTTGAGTGAACATGATTGGCTGCAATAAATTTTACAAACGCTACGATTGGTTTTTGATCTAATCAATCACGTTATACATCCAAACCTGTGCTTAAAGATAACTTTTTCCTTAACATTGCGACAGCTTCGGAAAGCAACATGTTATCAAGGTTTTTAAGAGGGAGAAACGAAAATGAAAGTGACAACAATTATTACGATCCTCCCCCAAAGAACAGAATAGGTTAATAATCACACGGATGTATTTCAACGATGCACTGCTCCTTATGGGTAATGTAGTTTATATAGGGACAGCTTTATCCATTGAGCCCATTGAATTCAAACCTGGCTCAAAACTTCAATTCCCATCTACGAGGAGTTGTGCAACAAAAAAGGCGCGTCGTTGAGAAATTAGTGTTTGTTTGGACGAGTTTGACTGGAACATGTTGGGGCAAGTACCTGCGTGAAACTCATGTTTAACTTTTGTTTTTCCCTCCCAAAAACATCGAAACTACCACAGCTTTATGCTGTTGGGTGGTTTATAGTCTAGCGTTTGAGTTTGTTTGTATAAGTCGCCAGAATGTTCCTTCTTAACCGTGTTTTGTTGTTTGGAGGCATCATTGTCCCTCAAAGCACCTCCCTCTCTGTCAGCCACTTTTCTGTTTGTCATTGTGTAGCATCTCCCAAAAGAAACAGTCCATACAGCTCAGTGGACAGTGAACGCTACTCTTCTCTGGTTAAATCCGTCATGTCTTCCAGGGTCAGTTCACAAACCCCTGAGACCCTCCAAGCCGAAGACGAGCACATTTATGGACCTGTTCTCAAAGCTCAAATTCCCTCTCAAACCAAGATGAGGGTACCCAAAAGCCTTCATCCTTTCTTGAACTCTGAACGGACTTTAGAAACTGAAGAGCCAGAATCAGGACCTCCAATCCGGATTTTGTTGAATCGTGGACAAGGGAGATCATCCGCACCAAGTGTGACGCGCGTTCTTCAACAGACACTTTCTCCAGAGCAGATCTTCTACTTGGAAAGATGGAAAAGGAGGATGATCTCAGAGCTTGGAGAGGAAGGCTTTAAAGAATACACTCAAAGTAAGATTTCCCTTCTTCATTTTCTTTTAATGTTAAAGTAACATTTCCTACAGTGATTAGACTGTAAATAATGTTTTGGGTTATGTTATTTCATTAATGCAATAGTGGGAGTGAACTGATGTCTTTTTGTTTGTTTTTTGTTCTCAAACAGATGTGTTCAGACAAGGGAAGCGTTTCCATTCAGCTGTAGAGGACATTCTGAAATCAGGTTCAACATGGAAGGACATAAATACCTCAGAGACTCCAGAATATCCACCTGCAGTACAAGGATACATGGAGAGCATCGCTCACGTACTGGAGGATGTCCGTGCAGTGAAGGCTATTGAAAGCACCGTGCAACATGGCATCCTAAACTACTTGGGAATTGTTGACTGTGTTGCTCGCTACAGGTAGAAATAAGAATGAGCAGTCGTATTATTATAAACTCTGCCTTTTCTTTACCAAACTTGACTTTTCTGACATCCTTTGTAATACCCATGGGCCACTTCTGTCTGCAGGGGTGTACTCTGTGTTATTGACTGGAAGACTTCAGAAAAACCCAAGCCATTCTTGAGCAACACATATGACAACCCTATTCAAGTGGCTGCCTATGCTGGGGCTTTAAACAATGATGGAAACTACAAATACCAGGTGATCTAGCTAAATACATGGCATGTAGAAATTCTTCTGTAATCTGATTTTATACTTTAAAAATGTCTTATCTCGCTGATTGTGTCAACAACACTGAAATGCTTTACTGGTTTCTTCACATTGCAGGTTGAAAATGGACTCATTGTTGTTGCTTACAAGGATGGCTCACCTGCACATGCTCACCAGCTCAACTCAGAGCTGATGTCTGATTATTGGAAAACTTGGCTTTTGCGTCTTGAGGACTTCACAGAACAAAGGTAACTCATTAAGGACAGTTATTTTCTTCTTTTTTTTTATTCCTTTTCAAATAATTTCAGATTACATATTGCATACAATGGAATAATACATTCAGTTTAGAATGATATTCATCTAATTTCCCCTGTAGTGTTTTACTTTGTGAAACGGAAAGACGAAGACTCATTTAGAAAATTATAGAGCTTAAAAAAAACAGCAACAGACTAAACACATCAATTTGTTTTCTACTTGAGTGGCATTATGAATGGCATTTT
>JAPMNP010712028.1:0-12162 GCA_029874935.1 Atherina boyeri
TTATATCACTGACAACCGTAATTTAGCCAGGATATTCTCATTTCAAAAATGGATTTGCAGCCCCCAAATGATGTTACCGTTTCCATTTTGTGCTGATATTTGATGAAATTTCCCAATCAAGGGGAGGTGGAGGGTTCTTAAGTATCTTCTGTGTATATTTTTATTGACCTATTTTGGCCATTTTTAGCAATTTCTTACATAGGCCACGGTTTCACAAGATACCAGTTTCGGCCAGAATCTTACATATGGTACCTTTAATTTAAGAACAACATAAATACAAAAGAGAACATGATAATGGATACAACAAATATATTTCCTTTGAAAACCTTTTTATTGCAGTAACTTTGAAAACGCAAGGTTGTTAAAGGGGGGTGAGCTTTTTATCATGTTATGTCATTGTTATGGCAAAATAAAACGAGGACAATTGTAAACGGCATCCATGGACAGCATGAAGCACTGTCGTGAGGACGTGCTGAAGGGGGCGTGTCGATAAGGGTAGGAGAATCTTAAAGAAGCTGACGAGAATTTCAAGGCGTAATATACAGACATGATACAAAGTTGAATTTCTTTTGAGTTGTTTTTATATATACAGCATCTTCAAAAAAACTGAAGGTAACACAGTTATTTGATTGTGCTATAAAAGGGTACTATGTGCCTGACAATGAAATGCTACCCCCCCTTAAAACTCCATTTTCCAATCTTTTCCAACAACGTGGCATGAAACCCCCTGATATGCCTCTGTGGCAGCACTTGTACATATGTCTGTTGTGAGAGCAATGCTGTCAGTCACTTTCAGGCAGTTTTTAACTCATCGTTTAACTCATCTTTCTGTAGTACTTTTTTTCATCATTTTGGTGAAGTCGGTTCTGTAAGGAAGCTGATATTTTGCATTGAAAGTGGAGATCATCCTCTGGAATCCTTTATCTGCCACCATGGACATTGGGCGCATGTCTGTGATGAATATGTTTAAAATGCTGTCTATGAAGGTAGCTGCTTGCTCTGGTGAACATGGTGGAGCTCTGGACAAAAAGATCCAGAGTCTGACTCTGTGGTTTACTGACAAGGAAAAAATTAGCAGTTAATTGTAAGATCTAGATAAATATTCAAGTTCACAATAATGGTGATTTATTAATGAGAAAGGATGATCTACACCTGCTGAAACTACTCACTACAGTTAGAAAACATAAAGATATGTTGTATAGTAATTACAAACGTTTCCACACATTGATCTGCACTAGCAATTGCCAATTGTTTTTAGCGACATTATGACGTTGAAATAAATATTACCTGTCTGTTTGAGGTGACCAACCCGCAGTGTACATTGGATTCTTCCTGTAGAGATGTTGCAAGATTGCAGACATATTATTGTGGAACGCTACTTTAGTTTTACAATGAAAACACTGTACTGTGTCTTTTTCTCGGTTGTAGCTTGGAGTGGTCCCATTGCGGAGGTTTTAGACGTTGCTGTTGTGGTGCTCCCTGTTTATGCTCCACAATGCTTATGTTTCTGTCAGCCATCCGTCAATATTTTAGTTACGTTAGTAGCATAAGCTAACATAAGTGGAGTGATAGGGCTGTGTAGCAAAAATACTCTTAGAGGTGGAATGTCAACAAGTGAGGGCATTATGTAACAGAAATAACTATCCGGGCGGTTGCGAGTAGTAATAGTGAATTTAACGATTACTCGGGGCAGATCATTTGCCTCGAGTAATTTTAGCAATCGACTTACTCAAATTATTTGAGAAATCATTTCAGCCCCAGATGGAGATTTATTGTTTATATTTTGTTCTCATTTAATGGTGTTTTTGGAGGGCTTTATTTGATGAAAAAATCAAACTCTTTAAAAGCATCTGATGCAAAATGTGAATATTTGTGAGGCTTTGACTATGAAAAAGTCAAGTCTGTGAATTGGAAAGACAAGTAGACAAGACAAGCAGTTTGCATCTAACTTTGAGGAGTCCCAAATTTTGACAAAGTGTTACCCTGTTTATTTCTTCAATGAGGTGTGGAATGCACAGGAAACACACAGCTGTTGTCAACACAACAGCGGTAAACCTCAAGGAAACAATGATGTACTGCTGTATATGCTGAGCACAATATTAGCTATTTGCACCTGCAAGAAGAAGACACATAATCTCTCTGCCTGTAGTCCTTTTTGTATTAGTTATTTTTTGTGTCTTACAGTATTGGATACATAGAAATAACAAATGAGGACTCTTTCTGGGTTTCTTTCAACATTCTAACTTCCTAAGAGAAGTCAAGTGTTTTCAATGCAGCCTATTTCTGACCATTCATTTTACTTACTGCTTCCTATAAAGAAAAATTCCACTTCCTGCCAGGCTGGGGTGTAATGTTATGTTTTATTTAGCCCATGTGTGATTCTCAGAAGCACAAGTGTACTATAACATGCCAAAGTTCAGTCAAAATATTGATGGATCTGGAAAGCTATCTGTAATTCATGAGTATTTGACACCTCTGTAAACCTGACAAAGATCCTTCAGGGATCAAGCTGTGTTGATATATTACAGTCCTTTCAGTAGACACAGAGCTTTATTTGAGTAACGGAAAAGGAAGGGGGGAAAAAGAAGAAAAAAAAATCACCTAAGCTTGACAGAATCATGAACACACCTGATACTGACACTACTGCTGATTTCCACATTGGCATACTGGTGCAACTGCATCACATGTTTGCCTTTGTTTTATTTTGCCTCTTCTTGCTTCCATACAAAGTAGCTCTAACACTTGCTTCCCCTGTCTCTTTCTTTTTAAAAAAGAATAACATAAAATGATGTAATGAGGCGTTCCTTACCTCAGATTCTGTGAATTCTTCACTTGGCTTTCTCTCCTAAAAACATAAACAGAGTTACTTTTAAACAAAACGATACGAGATACAGCATAGAAACGCAGCAAAGTTAATCGTGGTTTGAGATATTCAGGCAAGTGCGAGTGCATCTATATAGCTGCAATATTTCTTTGACAATTGAAAACAGATAACAAGCCATTGCAAATCTTCAGTGACTCCCAAATTGTTGTCTTCCAGGCTACAATATCGTTGGACAATAAATAAATAAACAATTAAATAAATAAGAAATTAGCATCAAACAGGTGAAACAATTTTCACCAGTGCATTATTAATTGATATGATGAAGCTAGACAAAAATCTGAATTAGCCAGCTAGCTTTAGCATTACAAACTTACCTGAACCTCTACTTCCGCCATTGATATTAAGACGTCTTATGTACAAGGATAATAGTTATCATATCTCAGTACTGAACATGGAAATATATGTGTATAATCTCCGATAAAGTTAGCTTTTTATCAAAGCATCCACTCTATTGCAAAATGATGTTTGTTGTCGAAGCTGTTCCTTGTCATCAGTGTAATCACATGACTAGCTCCAGGCAGCTAAGGGTTATGGGTATTGAAGTCTTTCAGCACCGACACGACAGGAATCTTAAAAAACGGGGCAGGCTGAACAGTTTGTTGCTTAATTGGGTTTTCGTCGTTTCAGTTTTTGTCTTAAAAGCGTATGAAAAAATTTAAGCTAGTTTTTCTTGTCATTATTTTCAACTAGCACGACTAGTTTCTCAGTTGAAGTTTACATTCTGAACGACTATAATCACTGGTATGTACAAGAACAAATCATTCAACGTCAGCTAAATATAAATATATTGATGAGCAACTATACGCCCTTCGAACCTTTAAGAAGGGGTACATTGCTATTTTAAATATTATTTTTGTGTTTTATTATTGTATTTATACAGGAAAGTTTAAACGTTTTCCTCAACTTCAATTGCTAATTAACAGAGTGGGGTCTACAAGGGACAGACCCAAGGGCTTTTTTTATTTACCACTTAAATATTATACACATTTTCCAGGGAACTGTTGCTATAAAGATGTAAGCTGACCATTTAGAGAACATATTTTTTTAAATAAACACACAAAAAAATAAACAAAAGAACAATACCACAAAGCTACAAAGAATGTCTGCAAACAGAAAATAAGCTTAGATTAAGTGGGATAAATGATCTCAGAGGGACGGCTGTGAAAAAATAGCCGTGAAAAAATAGCAGAAAGGTCAAAATGTGAAACAAATGGCCAAATTTAAATATTTTGTGAAAACATTAGCCTATCACTGAGCTGGAAAGCAACCACAAATTAAACCACACACTTAGTACAATGTAATCTAAATTAGAACAGAAAAGAAAGGGCAGAGATGCAAAGTGTTTAGAATGAAACTTGAAATCATGCAAAACATCTGGAAAGTGCCTGATTAGAGATACAAAATAACCAGATGTTATGTCTGCATGGTTTCTGGTTGTTTGTGTCTCTATTAGTCTGGATATCTTGGTGCTAATGGGGGAATAATTAGGAGCAGTACTTTGACTCCTGATACTTTAACTTCAATTTAAGAGTGTTTTTGTTTTAATATTTTTGGTAATGTATAGGCCTACTCTAATTACTTTCTTTACTGGTTTTAAAGCAGGACCATACAGAAATCATCTTTGATTTTTGCATCAGCATAAAAAATATTAGCAAATCATGTTTCACTGTGCACCATATCACTCTTATATAATTTCATATAATAATGAAATGTATAAAATTCTACTGAAATAGAGCATGAAATAGAAAGGATACAGTACCAATGCTTTCCAAAAACCAGTAAAACATTTGCATTCCCCAATAAGACAAACAGAAAATAGCATAACAGAATTATCTTGAAGAGTTTTTAAGCATTTTATTATAACACTTAACACTTCTTTATTTGTTTTGTATACTGTATATGCAGGCATTCCACAGCATGGTGTTGAACCCTTCAGATATTAGTCGGTTTCTCTGGTCCTTCTTCACGCTGCTGACAGCCACATAGTCCAGATGAATGCCAAAGGTATGATTTGCCTCTTCTTTATTGAGATTGTCTCACACCTCCGTCTTGCCTCATCCATCCTCAGGAGAATCCTAATGCACTGATACCAAGGGGGAATTATTATTTTTTTTCTTTACAATCTGCTTAGCAATGATTTATTGATTGTGGCTTCCACCCTCACAGAGAATTACCGATCCTTTTTGGGAAATCAGATTTTCACACCTTTCATGAGTGTGTATGTGGCGCAGGTCTCTAGAGACGTTGTGAGGGGAAACTGACTTTGAGGAGCAGTCGTGTGTGAATCTCTGTGGTGTCACTCCTCTGCTGCCAGTGGTATGTCCAGTGGATAGCTCCTGTGATTCTCTGCTTTTCAATCCTTCTTTATAGTTTTGCATTATTTATTGGTTGATAAATACAACCTGAGCTTGATTTCATATCAAATCATTAAAACACATGCTTTACCCACTTTCATATCGCAAGCATGCAGGAGCCCCTCTAAGGTATGAGCATCTTATAGACAAAAATTGAAAAATAATAAAAACAACCCTTGCCCTCATAGGAGGAGTCAGATTAGTGCACTGAAAGCTTTGATGCTCTAGAATGTCAGCTTTGTGGATCGATTGAGCAAAAAACACACACACACACACCTGACCAATCAGAGGAGCCTATCTGTTGTGGACCTGCTGGGCACCGTGGTTTACAAGCTTCAAAGAGCTCCTTTTAATACACTGCTTTGATAGCTCTCAGCCTTCACTGACCCACCGACCATCCGCTGGGGAGCATTTTAGCTTTAGTGGAGGAGTGAGGCATAACTGTTGATCATATTAACAAGCTCAGAATAGAAATTAATCTTGAGTTTTGACCATTTTCACCACAGGGCTAGTCTTCCAAGAGTGTATACAGATGAATCAGAATTTGCATATTTTACACAGAAAGTTAAGCAAACCTTTGTTTTAATGTGTAAATCACAAAAGTTAGCAGACACGTGTAAACATTGGCATGAATAAGGAGGCTTTTGTAAACTTGTACCCATTTACATGAGCTATTAGGTAGGGTAACAGTTTGATTAATAACCCTAAGGGGGAGACAAATCATCACCTACTAGGCCATATTAGACATCAGAGTCTCAGGGTGTTTTCTTACTTCAGCAAACATCATGTTTGCTTATATTTACTTATATTTATCATAACCTTTGTTGAGTTGTTACTTATGGAAATCTGAGCAGAAAAATTATATAAAAGATGTATTTATTTATTTTACTGGAGTCATCAAAACAAAGTTTATAAAGGCTGTTGTCTTGTTGTATTATTTGTCAGTGTTTGTGTCCTTGCATTTCCCAAGATGTCACTGTTGCATAACACCAGAAATAGGTAATTGTTTGTTTCAGCAAAAAAAACAAAAAACAATTCTTAATAGAATTTTCTTGATTTTTATGCACTACGACACTCAGACTTGCTATGACGGATCACCCCCCACCCCCATTTTCTTTCCATAAAAACAAATATTCATATTGTAAGGAAACTTTTTTTTTTTCAAAGCAGCACCAGCAAATTGTTCATCAGTCTTTTTAAGTAGTCCTGCTAAAAATTTAAGCAAACAAGCCACACCAGTGACATACCACCATGGCAAAAGTAATACAGCCGGTACAGACTGATGTGTGACAAGTGTGCTTAGAATACATTTTTCATCCAACCCATAAACTGATAAAGCAAACACAAGGTTTAACATTGCATTGATTTTTTGCTTCTCTTTTTCTTTAGTGCTGAAAAACCTGAAGGAGAATTGTGGATGAATTAAAAACCTTCTTTTTTTTCATCTCAAGTGTGTCATTCTAGTTTAGGGTCAGTAGTCTGCTAAAACCTTGATTAAAAATGTGATTCTAAAACTATTGAAATGCATCATCACCAGTACACCAAAGAGATACTTAAGCTTAAAACACTTTGTAATCCTCACTTGATATTTAGTCTAACTAGATTTTTAATATATAATTTGTTATATGTGTGATATTGAGAATGTTTTGTGTTGTTGTTTTGTGCTGAACCTCCTCAATACAGCACAAATAAGAAAAGGGAAACCAAAGAAAGTCACACTATTTGTACCTGGTGAGATGAAATAGGAAATAAGAAATTGAAAATAAACAAAAATAAAAATATGTATGTATCAGTATCAGACCAAGTTTTTGTGGCAGTGTTTAATTTCATGATGACGGATTGTCACTAAGGATTCATTTACCTGCCTGTTGTTTTCACAATGAATTACTTTATCTGTGAAAATCAAGAAAATTGGGAAAGAAATACCTGTAAAATTATCCCTAGCTTCTCAATGTGATATATGCTTTGCTTGATTTGAGATTGCATAATTCAAACACCCAAATGTGTTCACTTCACAGTTATTTATGACAACATTTAGAAAGCTGGACATATTTTTCTCTTTTATTTAAAGGATGAATCAACCATCAAAATAGTTGCTTATCTATTTGTTATTGACTACTGATTAAACCATAGCTGCTCTAATGCCAATGTGTATTCTTACCCTTTAACTACAACATCTATTTTTCATTTTGTTTTCACACTAATAATGATTTAATTAGCTAATTTGACAGTGCATGTATTGCATCTCTTCATTTAAATTTAGAACAGAGAAGAACTTTATTTTTATTTGTCAAAGACAGATGTAAATCTTTGTGTACTACCTCCTAATAGGCCTGGGCCTGTCATAAACATGAACTGATCTCAGAAATCTCGAATGAGTTAATAAGTTATAACTACAGACAGGAAGACTAAGTAATATTGTTAGTCTTTTGGTTTTTCTTCATTTAGTCACAGCTTGAAATCCCCCATTCTGTGCTCCCTCACGTTGAGGCGGTCAGACCACCAGCTTTTTGCATGGATATCTGATGACAAGCAGGAGTCTCTTCTAACCACTGATTCTCTGGCCCCTGAGGGTATTTGGTGAGTGGGAGGTAAATGGGGGCATCAAGTGCTTTTTCTTGTCTTTGCAACCTGTTCCTGAGTTGTGGCCAGAATGCGGGAACAGAGAAGACATCAAGCAAACTTCTGTTCCGTTATGTCTGCTCCAGCCATTTAAAAAAGTTACAAGCAGACATTATTATTCAAATCAAGGGTCTGAGGTAACTTTGAAATGTAGCTTATTCAATCATGTCCACCATTAGAACTAATTATTTACTTTATTATGAAAATTTTTAAAATGTCACATATTTTACAATAAATTATCTCATTAGTTACATTATTTCCATGAATTAAATAGATTTTTTCTTTTTTTTAAAAAAAAACATCCAGCTTGGTGACATGATTAAAAATAGCTAAAACAGTTTTTTTTAGTTTTTTTTGTTTTCCGCTAGTGTTTTTTATGTTTTTTGTTTTTTTAAAGTAATTATCAGCTGGGTAAGATAGTGAGAGATGTGTCGCCTTCTTATCCTGGAGCCTTTGAGGCCAGAGGAAGATTAGAGCCCTGATCTCATTCCCAGCACTTGTTTGGAGACTGTCAGGAAGAGAAATGCCAGCATTAGAGAGGTACCGCCACACTCCTGATATGATGAAATAAGAAGAAAAGGGGAAAGGGAAAAAGATGGAGGGATGGACAGAAAGGACCCTGCCCTTCTCTGAAGTGTCAGTAGCTTGTTTATTCTATTTTTCATTGTAGCTGCTGGGGCAAAGATTCCCATTTTTCCTTTATTTTTTCCCCCACCTCCTGACAAAAACCACTGCTCTCATTTTTTATAGGTCTTGCAAACTCTCATGCCCCAGTGAAAATTACATTGTGAAACGGTAGAAATTTCAGGGCTGCCTGTGCTCTCCGCTGTCCCTCTGAGCTTTCAAACAGTCAACAGACTGTGAAGAATAAATAATAAAAAACTATTGATTATTTTGATGACTGCAAGATTCAATTAGGTATTAATTTTGCCCTCCAGTGGACCTATCAAGCAACTCAAAGGAGAGGAGGTAGGAGGTGGGGGTGGGCCCAAATGCATGCAGAGTGTGGCCAAGCTCAGACAGAGGGGGAAATGTGTTTACCTTAGGCGGGCAGAGAGGAGCATTGATGTGCAGTGTCCCACATTTAAGTGCTTCACAAATTAAGCTCTGATGAGTAGTGACATTGTTAGCAGGGATATGAGTATTGACCAGTCGGCTCACGTTTTTTTTTAACGACAGCTTAAACTATTTCTATTGATTAACATTTTCATAGATTATCACGTGTCATATCAGAGAGGGCAGATTCCCTTGATGGGCACATTAAAAAGGCCCCTCTGGGTAGCAATTCATCGACCACCCTGATTGAAATGGCGGGCTGTTGATGGGTGCATGGTAAGACAAGTTGCACCCTCTTCTTCCTTTCCGTGTCTATATATGTGCTGGTCACCTGTACCCCTGCTTAGACATATTTAGGTTGGACTTGATTCATAAATAAGAAAGAGGGCCGTAGTCCTGCTCTGTGTCTGTGCTTCAGAGCCTGAGGTGGGGTTAACACTGTCTTAGGAGCTTTCCCGTCAGAAGACACAAGGGGGAAGAGACAGAGGGAGTGAAAGCAGGAGGGAGAGCCTGTGTATGGGGGAGAGAGAAAGGGAGGAGGTGAAATCTCCAGGGTCTGTCTTAGGAAGCAACCTCAGGCTTGAATCTTTGGTCCCCATTCAGATACAGGAAGGTTGAGGAAGCAGCTTGTGGTTCAGCAGAAAGCATGCAGTAGCTGTGGTGGCATGTTTCATCTGCAGTTTGCCTGATTTTCAACATTTGGAGTTTCTGAAAACTATTATTCTTTCCGTCTGGAGCTTGTTGAGGTAAGATAAGTTTTTATCTTTATATGAGCCTTCCTTTTAGTATTTCTAAAATTAAAGATAGATATACGCGAATGTAATGTATTAATTATGAGCTTGAACTGTTTAAATCCACAATGTATAAAAACTTATTTTTAGATAATGATATTTCAGTTTATTTTCCAATTGGCTGGATTCACTCTCTGCTGAGATATTACTCTAATCATGTCATGTAGATACTGCTCTAGCTTGTTTCTACACAGTGATGAAAAACTAATATTATTGAGTTAAAAATTTGGTAACATCAGTGACTTCATGTCTTGTTTAAATCAGGCTATAAGTTCTTGTTGCCGTACAATCTGCTGCAAGATGTCACCTTTAATCTAATTATGTGTCCCCAACTAAGTGAAAATTGATATAATCGGTGTTGTGAATTTTGCTCATATCTTTCTCTTAGATGTAGAATTAGATTCTTTTGATTTATTTATCAGTGCACAGCCTNTGAACCTCATTGGAGATCGCTGTCAGCTTAGTGTTTGCCGAAGATGAGGCACATGTCAGGTAGTAATGAGCCCTTGGAGATGGATGTATCACCGTTTTAGGGCTGCAGGGTATAATGGTAAAGCCACGCGATCCGTAACAGTTCTTCACCAGGCAGCAGCCGGCAGTATCAGTGGGGTAGCACCAGCTTCAGATAAAAGAGGGAGCTGAGGAGGGAGGGTGCATGAGAGAGAGGGAGAGTGATGAGTGAGCGATAGGAAGGAGAAGATGAGGAGAGAGAGGGAGTGAGTAGAGACATAGAGAAGAAACCGGTGAGGGCGAGACGCCGAAGCACATCTAACCAGGGGCATTTTCTCTTTTTTTCCCCTCTTCCTGCTTGTTTCCCACCTGGGCTCCAAGCTCCCTTCAGGATCCAATGATTACAGGGCAGCTGAGCAAGCCGCTGCTCTCCCTGCGCAGCGACATGAGCGCGGCAGAACTCCGGGCGGACGACAAAGCGGCCACCCCAGACAGTGATCTGAACGACGAACCCCTGCTCCTGTCCTCTGAGTCCACAGACAGAGAAGGCACTCCCAACAAGCTTTACGGTAAGTCCGCACATCCCATGTCTGTCCTTTCTCCATCAAATAGCTGCTGGATGTGGTCTGACTGAGGTCTGGTTTAGGGAGACATGAGGTGGAAATGTTGAGCTTCCAGAGCTGGGACAGGTGTCAGGGGCATCAGGCAACAAACTAAGTGTGTGAATGAGTAACTTTCACTCTTTTACTAGTTTTAATAGTTAGCATAGAAATTAGTGTTTGATACTTTCATCCGCCTACAGACTTTTTTGTTGTTGTTTTGGTTAAACACTTTGTTTATATAGTGAGATAGTTTGTGATAGTTTTATTGACTTTGGACAACGGTGAGGGTTTCATTTGCAGTGCATTTTTAAAACACTTTCAACTCAGTATACATGCTTTTCTAATGTTTCATTTTTCCTAGTCGGTTTTGTGTTATTAGATTTGCATGAGCCGATTTTTTGTTTTTTTACATAAAATGTTTTTTTTTCTTCAAAAGTTTAACAGAGCCGTGACAATCTAAGTTTAGCCATAAATATATTTTGCTTTAACTTCATCTTTGCCTATCATGAAGTTTTTCTTTAAATCAAATATAGGAGCTGTAATATTCTTAACATTTTTTAAACAAAACATTGATCAAATTAATAGAATATTTAGCAATTGACAGTTTTTATCTTTAGTTTTGTTGTCTGACAGTTTTATTCAAAAGTACACAACTTCTCCAGCAGCATGCTGATTATTTTTGCAATTATCTAATTAATTGAGTGTTGACACTGTTTTGGTTATATCTAAATATATTCAGTCATGTGGACTAATTCAATCAGTGAGCCTCGTTATGAATCAATAAGCATAATGATTGAAATAATCATTTCACAGATTTTCTAATTAGAATTTGTAATGGAAAAGGTAATTTAGCCCTCAAGTTTTTATTTTGAGCTGATTTCATAAAAAAATGGACAAACTAAAGATGTGTTTAAATTACCACAGCTTATTGCTGCAGAACTGAAATATATGTCTTGTTGCTGAATGACTTCAATATATTTTTTTATGTTTAATGTGTGACAAATGATGTATGCTTGTCCTCATTATTAGAAAATGTCAACCATTTCTACGTGCCAAATTGATAACTTCACTCTATTTTATTTGAAAGTGTCTTAAAAGAGAAAAATTTAGGAAGTGGAAACAAAAAACAACTGAAGGATTTAAAGAGCTGATTTGCATCACTTAACCTCATCTGTCATGTTTTGTTCTTCTTCTTATTATTCATTTTTCACGGATGTGGATGCAAAATGACAAGTGACACAGTTCCTCTCTAATTGCTTTAGATTTTTGTTGTGAATATTTATATAAACTTTGATGTCAGCCGATGATGAACTGTTAGTCTTTTCTTCCATCTCTTTTAGTTGTGTACATGTCTGCCTGCGGTTAGTGTGTTTGGGTTTCAGAGATTTTGGTCTGTATTTTTT